>JBAMJV010001521.1:0-161356 GCA_037951105.1 Echinarachnius parma | reverse complement strand
ATGGTATAGAGGGTGCTACACGAAATATTTTTTTTTTGAGATAATGAAAAACTGAGTGTCAAATTCGAAAGAGCGTACAATTTAAATGACAGAAATAACTTTATTTTATGGTGGAGTTATGACTATAAGTTTCTAATATAATAGTGCAGGTTTTGGTTAATAACATTCAGTAAATTACGCACTCCCCTTGAAAAATCCTGGCTACGGGCCTGGTATTTGCCATAATAACGACACATGATGACACTTGCTGCCCGTCATAGCATCGAGTAACGATCAATGCCATAATAAAGACACATGATGACACTTACTGCCCGTCATAGCATCGAGTAACGATCAATGCCATAATAAAGACACATTATGACACTTGCTGCCCGTCATTGCATCGAGTAACGATCAATGCCATAATAAAGACACATGATGACACTTACTGCCCGTCATAGCATCGAGTAACGATCAATGCCATAATAAAGACACATGATGACACTTGCTGCCCGTCATAGCATCGAGTAACGATCAATGCCATAATGAATACACATGATGACACTTACTGCCCGTCATAGCATCGAGTAACGATCAATGCCATAATGAATACACATGATGACACTTACTGCCCGTCATAGCATCGAGTAAAGATCAATGCCATAATAAAGACACATGATGACACTTGCTGCCCGTCATAGCATCGAGTAACGATCAATGCCATAATAAAGACACATTATGACACTTGCTGCCCGTCATTGCATCGAGTAACGATCAATGCCATAATAAAGACACATGATGACACTTACTGCCCGTCATTGCATCGAGTAACGATCAATGCCATAATAAAGACACATGATGACACTTGCTGCCCGTCATAGCATCGAGTAACGATTAATCAATGCCATAATAAAGACACATGGTGACACTTGCTAGCTGTCATAGCATCGAGTAACGATAAATGCCATAATAAAGACACATGATGACACTTACTGCCCGTCATAGCATCGAGTAACCATCATTAATAATTTTATTATTATTACTATTATTGTTATTATTAGTATTAATAGTAATATTATTATTATTAAAATGGATCTGATTATATGAGTATTGAGATTCGAGTCCACTATGGCACTTAGAGGGTTACAGGCAACGTTACATGGATGATACACTGGGCACCGTAACATAACGATTCACGATTAATGTGTACGATTGATCGATCGATCGTACGATTAATTAATCAATCGTTCGATAAATTGATTGATCATACGATTGGTCGTAAATCTATATGATACGGGGCCCTGATTTGTGGATGTAAAATGGCGACCAGTGACTGCATGAACTTGATCATGAACGCCCTATCCAGGGATTAAGTAGATCAGAAGTAAACTACTGAGAATTTGAAGATACTGAGAACAACCACAAGTATGACGCCCGAGACGACACTGGCGATAGACCAGTTCTTGGCGGAACGCGAGGCCTCCTCTGCACCAGCAACGTCCCCCTGCCTGGTGACGGCTCCGCACCTGTTCATGGAAAGCACAAAAAAGAACATTGTTAATCGAAGAACACAATGATGTTGATGAGACGATTTTGAACACGATGTCTGCGACGAGACCGGTGATAGACCAGTTCTTGGTGGAAAGTGAGACCTCCTCTGCACCAGCAACGTCTCCAGCCTGATGACTGCTTCGCACCTATTAATGAAAGGCACAAAAACGAGCATTGTTAATCAGAGAACACAATGATGTTGATGAGATGAGGATAAAGATGATTTTGAACATGGTGTCGGAGTCAAGACCGGCGATAGACCAGGTCTTGGAGGACTGCGAGGCCGCCTCCGCACCTGCAACATATCTGGCCTGGTGACGGGATCGCACCTGTTCATGGTCAGCAGAAAAACAAAGTTATTTCGCAAAGGTTATAGGTCATCAGAACAAAAATTGAAAGTACGTAATGACAATGAGGATGATGATAAAGATGATGTTGATGATGATGTTGATGATTTTGATCATGGTGCCGGAGTCAAGATTGGCCTTTGACCAGTTCTCGGAGGAACGCGATGCTGCTTCTGTACTGGCAAAGTCCCCTGTCTGGTGACAGTTTCGCACATGTTAATGGTCAGCAGAACATAACGAAGAACATGATGAGGATGATGATGATGATGTTGATGAGTATGAAGGTGTTGATGATGTTGATGAAAATGATTTAGAAAAATATGGCTGTGAAAATGGATGAATGCGAGGCCGCCTCCACACCGCCAATGTCCCTCGGCCTGGTGACGGTTTCGCACCTGTTTATCGCAGCAGAAAAAAGGCATTGTTAAAGAAAGTTCATGATCCTGTTCACTAATTGAGAATTGGGATTGGACTTTGGGATTCGACTTTTGGGGTTAACGCTGAGATGCATTTGTATATGTTTATAGGTGAGCTTTGTTTGGGGTGTTGAAACTTTGAAGATAATTTGGGTATTGATGTCATGATCACAAGGCAGGATTATCAGGACAATTGTGTTATGGGATAGTTGAACATATGAGTGGTAAGGTGAAGGTTGTTTATTTATGAAAGTGGGTCGAGGCAGGATCCTTTTCATTTGTGAGTATATTCAAATTATATATTGAAGGTAACCATTTGAGGTTGGATCAACGCAGGATCCTTCTCATTTTAGGAGAGGTTGAGGGGTAGTGGTAAGGACTATTTTGTTTGGGGTCACAAAGAGATGAAGCGGAATAGTAGTTGGTTATAAAAAGCTTTTGATGCTGAGATTTTGGGTTATAGTATATTTCATTTCCATCACGGTGAAAGATTGAGTGAATGATTTTGAACTTTGGTAACTTTTGTTAAATCGAACTGAAATAAATTGTACATATTTTGATGGTACATGGCACGAGTGAATAATTCATTATTTTGTGTCTTCCCGTGTGACAATTTCTGATGAAGATGAATAAGAGTATTATGCCAATGGCAAATGCCAGTAATGGGAAACGCCCCGCACGCAAAAGATGAAATGTACACTCTTATTACCAACCATGTGAAAGAATATAATTTTTACTAATATGGGATTATAAGCATTTGGTCAGGAAACCGCCTACTAATGGATATATTTGCAAAATTATAAAACTGATTTACAGTAAATTGATCGCCAACTCAAAATCGCGCATAAGCTACGTGCAAAAGTCCAAGCTCATGGTTTCCCAAATGCGGCCATTGGATTTTGTCCAATATTTCATCATCACCGCTATCATTACCATCATCATAATCATCTTCATCATCATCATCATCATCATCGAGTCTTACTTGCGTGCTCTTGACAATGGCCACGATGCCAAACGGAATGCAACACAATATGGTGACCACGATGGCGAATGCCAGGTAGTCGTTGGGCTGCACTTGTGTGTTTCGCACGATCTCTGTAGTTTGCGGTGCACCCTAAAGAAAATACAAGAAAACATAAATTAAAAATACTGAAAGAAAAGTGTGCCAATACCTATTCATATTGATCTGATATCAGTAAATGCCATATTCGTAATTCGTAATTTTGGAGGTAAAAGTCCTGGGGGGCCACTCAACTATATTGCTGTACACACGCGTGACCAAAAAAACGCGTAAAAAGGGTACTTTTTGCCGATCATGGCGCGTCACGCACGGGACGCGTTTAGGGTGTCAAAAAGGCCAACATCAGACATGATCAGAAGGGGGAAAAGGGTATGTTTGTGGAGTTAAACAAATACGCGTTTAGGGTATCTTTTTCTCCAAACTTGTTTCCCGGACTTTTCTGGAGTTTGCCGGGGATTTTGTGCGACTTCGAATGATTCCAGGGGATTCCAGATCTCGGAAACGTCCCTTGATCGCGCGATCATATCCCCCCGCCCCCTCCACCCTTCCCAGGTCCCCGCTTAAGCTCCGCATGTATCCAGGGCCCAGAACATGAAACATGAAAAAGCTTTTACTTACAAATTCAACTTACATAACCAAAACAATAGATAATTCAAAATAGAGGCCTTTTGAATATCTTCAACTGAGGCAAAGTTTCAACTTAGTGTGAGGTTGACTGTAGTTCTTATTGACAAGTACATGTACATTATAGGTTTATTTAAGGTAGACCTTGTTTAGGGTTAAATGTTTAAGGTGGTTAAACATTTCCATTATTTTTAGATGCTTAACTGAGAGCAATTGACGTAGCCCTTGTTTAGGGGTTATACTTGTTTAGGGGGCAAAATTTTCAAAAAAGCACGCGAAAATACTTGAATAGGGTATAAATTTGACCAAAGGATAAAACTTGTTTAGGGTGGGTTTGAAAAACATGTGGTCGCGCGTGTGTACAGCAATATAGTTGAGTGCCCCCCCCCCCCCCCCCCCCCCCGGGATAAAAGTACAATCATACTCAACACAAAATATTATCTTTAAACAAAATACCTTACTTACTTTACGCACAAACACATTCATTGTCCAAAGTATGACAACTTTTAAAGGGGTAGTACAGTTTTGGTAAGGCTGAACTTTAGTAACCAAACCTGGGCCCCGTTGCAGGTACAATATCGGTCTTATTTATTTATTTATTTATTTATTCAGTCTTCTTTAAAAACACAGGGTAGCCCCATTCAGTGCCACAAAGGCCTGCTTTACAAGAGGGCCCTGTATCAGATAGAAATTACAATGTTTACATTAAAAACACAGCATAAAGATATAAATACATACACAACATAAATACATAAATACAATTAAAAAAAACAATAAAAGAATGAAAGACTTGGCAATTAAAACAAAGTTACATCGGGGGTATGACAAAATAAAAATTTCAAATTGCGATAGTTATTGCGATATCATTATAATAGACTGGTGTTGCCGAAGGCGGTTTTTAAATATGCTTAATGTGGGAGATATTTGGACATACATAGGTAGTGCGTTATAGAGTTTACTTGCAACATACGAGAAGGAGCGTTTTCTGTATTCAGTTCTAGGTTTTGGCAAGTATAATTGGCTAGAAATGGTATAACGAGTACAATATGCTACATTACGCCTCGATACTAAATTACAAAGGTATTGTGGGACAAGGTTGTGCAGTATCTTATACACCATAACATAATAATGAAAATGTATTCTTTGTTCAACGGGCTGCCACTTCAGTGAGAGAAGGAGTCCCAATGATGGAGTATTATAGTCAGCATTCAAAATCATTCGAGCGTATTTGTTTTGGCATCTTTGTATCCTCAACATGTCTCTTTTTGTTAGAGAACCCCATACAGTGCAACAATAATCTATGTACGGAAGTATAAGTGTAAAATACAATTGTTTCAGATTGTCGATGGTTAAACAAGACTTAAATCTTCGTATACATGCAATTGATCGTACAATTTTCCTAATGCATGACCAATTTAAACTTTGCTCAAAAGTTACACCAAGGTGTTTGAGTTTGGTTACATTTTCAAGTAATTGACCATTCATAAATATCTGGAAGTTACAATTATTTTTTTCTGCCGAGATGAGAACAACATAACCTTCGTTTTCTCTGAGTTTACGATCATGCCATTGTATAAAAAACATTTACTAAGTTTATTTATGTCTGATTGAAGATTTGTCTGCACTTTTCTAACATCGAAACCTGATTGAAATACAGCTGTATCGTCTGCATAAAGTGAGATATGTGTATCAAGACTCAATTTTAAGTTTGACATGTCATTCATAAACATACAAAAGAGAAGTGGTCCTAGTATTGATCCTTGTGGGACCCCCGTTCTCACGGGAAGAAAGTCACTCGTTTCTCCTTTATAGAACACACACTGCTCTCTATCTATTACGTAAGATTCAAACCATTTCAATTCAACGTCAGTAATTCCAAAGTAAGACATTTTAAACAGAAGCAAGTCATGGGGTATAACGTCAAACGCTTTTCAAGGATCTAGGAATGTAGCGCCAACAAATTTACCCCTGTCAAAGTTTTCATATAAATAATCACAAATCTCAATTAAACATGTTGCGGTTGAGTGATTGGGTCTAAAACCCGATTGGCGCTCAGTCATGAGACCTTCTTTTTCAATATATTTAAGGAGTTGTGAATGGACTGCTCTTTCAAATACTTTTGCCACTATCGATAACAATGATAGGACGATAATTACGTATGTCATTAGTAAGCTTATTCTTAGGTATGGGTACTTTTTTTGCAAGTTTAAACGACTGGGGAAAACTTCACGTACATAAAGATTCATTAAATATATGCGCCAGTGGTATAGCGACGTGACGAGCACTGATTTTCAAAATTTTGGGATGCAGATCATCAAGTCCCATCGACTTTGTACAATCTAAATTACTTAATTCCTTCTGAACATAATCTACGCTTATTTCTTCAAAACAAAAGATAGATCTTGCCAATTGAATGTGTCTCAAACAATTTTCTTTTTGTTGAGTTTTATCTATATTATTTTGATTAACCGTACCAATATTACTGAACATCTCATTAAACTCAGTTGCTATATCATATGAATTATTTACAGGTTCCCCATTTCTTAAAATATGTGAATTATTATTTGATTTCTTGCTAGGTAATAACTCATTCAACACTTTCCATTTTTTCCTCATATCAACGCTACTATCCGTTAATTCCTTCCGATAATATGCTCGTTTCAACTATTTATTTAAGTTATTTGCTTTGTTTATATGATATGTATACGTCTCATAATACATCATATGAACTAGTTTTCATTGAAAACGCGCATAAGACTAACACGAGCAGACGACGCGAATCAAGTCTATGCTATATGGATTACAACAACGGCTTTTAATTCAGGTTGGAGATGGACAGGCGCGCCGATTCCATCCGAAAACACAATGCATTGGGGTGGCAGAGCATTGTTCTCAAAGAATGCTCGCCCCCCCCCCCCCCCCCCCCCCCCAATGCATTGTGTTTTCGGATGGAATCGGCGCCGGTGGAGATGGACTATGTAACTGGACAATGGCAGCGCGCTCCAGGCACTGCGCGTTAACGTATGTCCTTCGCGCATTCACGTTTTTACGTGTTATGTGCCTTACGAGCAAACGCAAAGAATCAAATATAGCTAAAAGTGGAAAATTAAGTTCCCGTCTAATAATCAAAATATTTCTTACATTAGAAGAAAGGTAATTTTGTCCTCTTTGTTTTGGTATCTGAGACGGTATAAAAACATATCAGGGTAAAATTATACGATCGGCTGAATGAGCGAGGGTTGGTACAAATTCGTCAAATTTTGTCTATTCGCCATAGGGAAGTGGCCATTCTGCCAAATTTTACCTAAAATTCAACGACAAAAGGCCATATTTTCCCAGTAACGAAACGAGACATAATTGGTACCATTGAAAAGGAAATTTACCACTGATTAATATTCCACCCGAGACGGTATAAATTGTTTAAACGAATTTAAGCTATGAGAGTTTTATTTCACACAGTGCGAGAAAATGGAGCTAAATTATGTTCATTCCCCGTGTTGATGCGCGCTGTGCGGATTGTGTGGAGTATTTGCATCACAGTTTTCAATATGATTTTCTTTAGTTTTATCAAACTTGTTCTTATTATAATCACGTTCTCTAGCAATCATAATATATTCATCATTAATCCATATGGGGCATGTTTATTACACAACTTTAAGTACACACTAAGAAAATTTTCCCACTTTTGATTGACATTATCTAACTGTGACCACATCTTGTCCTAGTCAATGGCTGCCAAATCGCGAAGAAAGGCTTCTTCTTCAAAGAATCGAAAAGAACGAAACGTCGAGATTTTGTTTGCGCTCGTTTTTTTGTGCGTAAGTTACGTTCAATTTCAAATGTTCGTTGCACGAAAGCCATTTAAAATCGATTGTAAGTAGATTTCAGTTGCGCACGATCCGTTTATAAATTGCCGTTTTAAACAAATTCCAACACGGCTGGAAATAGACAACGAGTAATTTTTATTTCAAAAAAAAAGAAAGTATACAACAACAGCAAAATGTTATGTCCTCGGACCGATCCGGTCCAAGACGTCTAATATTGAGCAGTAAGTACACCGTTTTCCCCCTTCCTGAATGTATTTAGCACACCAACAATGATATTAAATATGAACTTACTATGTTGTGTGGCTGTATGGAACATATCGGTCGTGCAATTTGTGTAGAATAAAAACTATTTTAGAATAATCATCGGCTAAACCTATTTTTTGCGACCGATATTATACAGCGCTGCCCCATGTACTTAAATTCACGTTGTGTGTTGAATGCATATATTATACTGTTGTGTGTTGACTGCATATAATATACTGCATGTACATATCACTGCACTTTATAGCAGTGTGTTTGTGGGCTTATTATTATTATTATAATTATACAGGCAGTGTTACCCCATAATCATGCATGCAATGTTTAGTTTCCCCATGCATTAGTATTTACTGGCAGGTAATGTTTTGTAAAATTAAATTAAATATATAGGAGGACAAAATTAGCTTCTTGACCTTGTGAGTCCATGCAGTTCTATTAACAGATTAATATTACCCACTAGTACTAGTAACTATGATAGTATATGACTATGAGTATGACTATAGTGAAGTGTTCAAATTCATACATAACATTTTCACTCTTTACTGTATATTATAAATTCCACAGTGGTACATCCATATAGTCAGTACAACATGGGGGAGAGAGGCATAATAATCACAAACTGGACAGGCTGATGACATGATATGAGGAAAGCGGAAGAGAGAGAGAGAAAGATTTGGTTGAGCCATTACCCGCTGTCGAGCCACTGCCGGTGTCACCCCAAGCCACAACTATATAAGATAGGTGAGAACATGATGATGATACTTTCATATTTGGCACATGTGTCAAGCAGGTCAAGCTCTACAAGTTGCAATCATAAACATTTTTAAAGGTCACCATATGAGGGCGCTATTTACGATAATATGATTAAAAACATAGAAAATGTCAGAATATAGAAGTTTTGGAGCTGTTTTCGCCGAATGGACAACATAATTATGTAATATTACATATTCTGGAACATAGATCAGGACATTTCTGTGGAATTTGATGGGATTTAGAGGCCTATTAGGTCCGCAAAGTCATTTAGAGGTGACCTTCACACATCTTATCAAACACATTACAGTACATGATAATTTACGTATGCATTTCTTCAATTTTAACCCTATAAACTTAAACCAAATGGATTTTTTTCATATCAAAATGTTTGTTGACATCATAAGAAACCCTCATTAGCAGATTTTAATCACAAACATATCATAAAAATAGATCAAAACTATATATGACTTAATTCTTATTATATTCATTGTTTTGCGCCATTTTGTCCTTTAAAACAAAGAAAAACAAAAGAAATATCCATTAATTTTTTTTTTCACATCATGACAATCTGTTACCGAATATATAGATTATATGAATAAACTAATTCATGTCAATGCCTGGACAGTATAATGAATTTACACATATTACACTAATTTTGTGTTATATAATGTAATATATAAAATCACTTTCAATATAAGTTTACTAGATATGGTTACTAATTAAAGAGGAAAATACCATGTCAATACGTTGGGTTTTGTATGGAAAGGTTGTTCAATTAAACTTTAGAAGAAACAAAATCGGAATATTATGAGAGACTCATTTTTTTTTAGTAATTCTTATTATATTTATTGTTTTCCGCCATTTTGTTCTTGAACAACAAAGAAAGACAAAGAAAAAACAAAAAGAAACAAGTGACATCTATTTTCTGATATTGTGACTTTACTTTTGTACAGTTTATAAATTTCAAATAGAAAACACTTCAGAAATGTACACGATTTACTTGTTTAGTGCAAGGAAAACAAAATAACACTTAAATTGACAAACATGCCTTTCAGAAAGTGGTTACCATGGCAACGGGAAAAAATGACACTTTTAAATTTTAGGAAAAGTCACCGAATTTGGTGAAAATTGGATGAAAAATGTGGGCGTGGCAGTAAAAAATATGTTAGGGGGGCTCATTCAGCCCCCCCTTAGGCTTGATAGGGTTAAGCATCCTGATATATTATATTTTGTACATGGCTATATTCATGTCCATTATTAAGTAGGTCACTTGCTTAAAGTTAATTCAAAATGATATCGTTGCTCAAATTTTAAATGTTTTGTTATTAAATATTGCATTCTTTACAAGGTCGACGTGCTAACATGTACATAACTTAATTCATCTCTATGGGCTCGTTTTCAAATAGAATGCTGGTTTATAAAATGTCATTGATTATTTATCCTTTGAACATTCCAGTTTGCAGGTGAGCATGGATTGGATATGATGTGACCAAAACAAATCCTTAGTATTGTACCGTGACATTTCAAGGTGATACGTATGTGAAAGACATTGACTGTGGAAACAAGACTTATAAATCTGAATGATGAAACTGTGTGTCATTGAGTATTTTTACACTCTATTGAGTACAACTTTGTTTTTATTGTCATGTTTTGTATTATATTTCAGCTCATCAAGCAGCCTCTTGTGTCTGCAGTAGACGCCTCGATTTGCGGAGCTGCCTAGCAGATAGAAGACCACGACAGAAGGGATCCGCCCAAGCTGGAGAAGGAAAGACGGGTTGGCAAGACGTGGTGTGGCAAGATTGGTAGAGCGCGTGCCTTCCCATGTGAGGTCCCGATTTCGAACCCAAGGTATGCCCATAATAATTGTATGAACATTATCCACCTGCTCTCGACCCAGGTGTGTAAATGGGCACCCGGAAGGATGGAAAGGAGTTACGTAGCACTGTGTGCACCTTGGAGGCTGCCTAGCTGGAATGCTCCGCAGGGAGTGGACAATGTGCACTTTGTGTGCTGACCGGGTAAAGTGATGCACCGCAAGCGTCGAAAGACAGAATGTGCGCTATATTTAAGTAGCCACCATTATCATTTGGAAAAAAGAACTAGCATAGTGAAAATCATTACAGAATGTATGACTACAAAATTATAACATTCTATTTGATGGAATGAATCGAAAGTTATATGTGTTGTGTACTCTTTTTGGATTAAAAATTTGAAGAATAAAAATACATGCACTTTGTTGGCTATTTCATTCTCAGTCAAGTAAAGCATTGCCCTTTTTTTCTATACAGGCTTTTACGGTGTAATGTAGTCAAACCTTAGTATAATGACCAATGCAGAGTAACAAGAAAAGTTGCCACTGTACAAAAAAGGTGCCCTCTACAAATAGATAAATACCATTGTTTTTTTAATCAGTTTATAGTGATCACTGTTGACTGGTTTGCTGGTATAGACAAGAGGCTGCTGAGAAAGGTTTGACTGAATGTTTGTGTGTGTGTGTGTGTGTGTGTATGTGTGTGTGTGTGTGTGTGTGCGTGTGTGTGTGTGTGGGTGTGTGTGTGTGTGTTTGTGTTTGTGTGTGTGTGTGTGTTGTGTGTGCGTGTGTGTGGATATATGCATGTATGTGTGTGTTTATGTATGTATTATGTGTATATGTCTGTATTGTCTGCATGTATATGTATGAATCAATGTGTAACACTGTATGAGTTTTATCTGTAATTATGTGCTTGAATGAGTGTGTATGTTGGTATGTTTGTCCATGTACATCCCCTTCTAGGATTGATCGTAAGTTACGCCACCTTTTTATATATCGTAAAGTTACGATCAATTTGAAAACTTACGACCAATAGTTACGATTAATATCAATCGTAACTTCTTTCTGCAACAGGATTGATCGTAAATGTTGGATTGATCGTTACGAGCACTAAGGCCATTTACGATCGATTTTGGGACTTACAATCAATCGTAACTCTTTCTGCAACGTGGCCCTGGACAGTTACATTATAAACTAATAGTTACAACTCCACCATGCTCGAAAGGTACACAAAATTACAAACGACTAAGTACAAAGCCCGTTATCATTAAAAAAGAGCCATAAAAACCCAAGAGGGCGCTTTCTAAAAAGGCATTGGTTTCAACCATTTTTCATACAAAATTATGCATGTTATGTGATGTTTTATTGAATTATTGATTCAATAGAGAGATCATCAACAACTATTTAAAAAAAACGCTTTTTAAAATGTTTGAAAAAGTGCAAGCATTTTTTTTTATTTTTTTGAAAAAATCATCTAATTATTTGGGCCCCAAATAATTATAAGATGAGATATATTTATTGATATTTCAGCCGTTTCTGGGTCGATTTTGACCAAATAAAGTTTATTCTGCCATTAAAATTGCATGTTCTCTCAAATTCGACAGTCAGTTTTTCACTACCTCACAACAAAATTGTGATGTGCAGCGCCCTCTCTACCAAAACTAAACTACCCCTTTAATGTTTTAATTGTTTTGCATCAGGTGTTATCAGGTCAGGTCAGTTCAGATGATCTCTATCGGCAGTGACGTCATTCAGATAGATTTAAAATCCTGATGTTGTCCGTTGTCGAGACTTCATACAGACGGAGACACACATACATACTCCAACACAAACATACACACATACAAACATGCATACGGACATCAAACGAACAGTAATTTACTCATTATGCACACTTAACTCATTCATGACGTCACATCGACGCGTTTGACGTCACTCATACAACATGAAATGAAATGAAATGAAATGAAATGAAATGAAATGAAATTAAATGAAATTAAATTAAATGAAAAATGAAATTAAATGAAAATTTATTTACCAATTGAAAACATTTGCAATATAATACAAAGATTCAACAAAATTAAATCTTCTTGGTAAAAATGGAACTAGTTATATCACAAAATGCTAGTTGGTCTAGCCCTTAAAAAACATATGCAATAAATAAGTATTGGAATTAAAAGCACAACTGACAACGCAGTTGTCATATAGACATAGTGTACGTGCTCATACAAAATACAAAATAAAGAATGCCGAACATCATATCAAATGGAAAATAATCATTTCGAATCTAACAAATAACCTTTCAACAATTTACGAAACGTGTGTCTTGACATTTTACTCTTTAAATTATTTGGAAGTTCATTCCATATTTTTGGACCGATATATGAAATGGATTGTTTTGCTATTTCTAATTTTACTGGATCTATTTTGAATTTATCATAATTTTTACTTCTAGTATCATAACAATGATCAATGCGAGTACAATAAGTAACTAAGCTTTGTGAAAATGTATCGTTTATCACATCAAACATCACTGTTCCTATGACATATCTGTATAAATCAAAAATATTAAGGACAGATAATACCATAAATAATGGAGCTGTGTGCTCACTTGGACTCTTGAAACATATTGCACGCATGGCTCTCTTTTGAAGCAAACATATGTTAATTAAATACGACGGATAAGTTCCACCCCAGACGTCTAGGCCATAGGTTATGTGTGGTTCAACAAGTGTAAAGTACAACAATTTTAAAATTCTTTTTGGCACAAAATGTCGTATTCTTTATAATACACCTATGTTCTTTCTCAAGGAGACACAAACAGAATCAACTTGTTTCTTCCATGTTACATTTTCATCAATATTGACTCCAACAAATGAAGTATAAAGAACTTTTTCAAGTGTTTCATTGTTCATTACAATATTACCAAGAACATAAATTTTCCTGCACCTACTTTTAAATATGATGTACTTAGTTTTCGTAGTGTTAATAGTAAGTTTGTTTTCTTTACACCAGGTCATTATCAAATCAATTATCATTATCTCAATCAAATTAATAGCATCTCCTACACCCGGAAAAGTATGAAATAAGCTAGAATCGTCTGCAAAGAGACGGAAATTACAATAATCGGACGAGTTAGGAAGATCATTTATATAAATAAGGAATAACGTTGGACCTAACACAGATCCGTGGGGAACTCCACAAGTTATTGGTAGTTTGTCTGAATGAATATTATCATAATAAACAAATTGAAATCTATTAAATAAATAGTTCCTCGTCCAAATTAGAGGCATTCCTCTCACACCGTAATGCATTTACATAATAATATATTGTGATTTATGGTGTCGAACGCTTTAGCAAAGTCTAAAAAGATTCCAACCGTTGTATTACCCTGATCAATATCATGACAACTTTGCTTTAAAGGGACAGGTCCATTTTTACAAAACGTCTGAACAGCTTTCAGTTGACGGATGGGGATCAATGTAACACGCACAAAAAAAATCAGAGCGAACAGCCCTCTAATTTGGATTCTACGAATGAAAAACGAATGCCTCCCTCCATTTAAACTATATATCAGTCAATAAAGGAGTTCAACTGATTTAGCATAATATTACAACAATATAGTACTAATTCTCGTAAAGGTATTGTGAAGCCGACATTTGTTAACGTATGTCACGGAAAAAGATCTCAAAAAGAAAGAATATATAATTACATGTAGTCAGTTTAAGCGATGTTTGGGTATTTTGCTTGGTAAACGCTCACACATTAGTACTTATGCGCGAGTCACGTAGCTAGCGCGGGTCACGTAGGGGTCATGCATACCGATCTGGCACTCCGTGAAATCTATGTACGAACTTACTCACCGGCCGAAAATACTTATGTACCTAATTAACCGACGTCCCTCAGTTTATTCATTTTTAGGTCTATAACTCCACGAAAAAGAGATTTCAAGCCCTAATTTTTTCAGGGATGCTATTAAATGACATTTCCTTTCATATAAGACAAAAACCTCGCAACTTTTGAATTTTGGCTTGCAAAAGTGGATCTCTCCCTTTAACCTGCGTGCAATTATTGTCACATTTGAAACGTGTTTTCACGGGAAATTTTGCTCGAAGTCATGAATGTCTTTCTGAATTAATCATAATGGACATCACATAAACATAAAACTGGGCCGGCTAGATCGACCAGGGCTAGGCGATGACCGCGTTCGGCAATGCATTTCTGAATGGTTTGTTGTATGTGTGCATACCGGGGGGGGGGGGGGGGGGGGGGGGGTGGGTGGGGGGAAACCAAAAAAGTACTGTTTTGGGGGGTTGAACCCCCCTATTCAAATTGTTACTTGTCTCGAGACCACATTTTAGCGGTCTTGACAGTAATTATCGATGGTCTCGGCCTCGAACAATGCGAAGAACCCTCAGCCTAAAAAATATCGAACATTTTTGGTCTCTGCTTAGAAAATGCTATACGACTGCACCCCCCCCCCCCCCCCCCCCCCCAGCTCCCATCCCCCAGCCTCTTTATCTTTCTATCTACATTTTATTTCATTTATCTATCCCTTTATCGGTCTTTATTTATCTCAGAGTTCCTTCTCTCTCTTTTTTCTTCCCACCCTCTTCATATCCATGTTGCTCATGATCTGCCAAGTCTCTCTCACTCTCATTGAGTACATCTCTCCATTTCCATTGAATTAACATGCTTATAGTTCACAGTCTGTACTAACATCATGTACTTCCATGTATTGCTCATTTTGTTTTCTTTTATGTTATTCTTTTGAATCAATTTCATACTTCTGCTAATCCTTTTCAATTCAATTAATACTGATCAGCACATTTGAGATTGATATGTATCATGTGTAAACAGGATATTGTTGAAAGCAAACAAAGCTCTACCCTAACAGGATATTCATACAAAAGGGTGATTTTGTGTGTATAAGTCAATATGCATGGGGGCAATGTTTTTCTCTTTTAAAAAATTGTCCAATTCTCTAACTCATAATAAAAATATGATTGATGTACTTATAGATAATGCTTTAAAATGACCAACAAAATTTCATTCTGGGGTCATGTCACACTATAAAGGTCGCACGGGTGTAATTCAGCCGTTTCGACTTTTTTCTCAAAAACGCAGAGGAATAATGACGTAATTTTTTTTCGGAAAATAAATCATAAACAATACTTAAGTGCTTATTATCTGTATTTTTATGCTGGATTTGGCATTAAGGTAATGCTATCTTCCATAATAAGGCTAAAGTCTGGACACAGCTGGTAAATAATGACTTTTGTTGATTATTCAGTGCAAAGCATGCATATCTAGAATCCTTCAGACAAGACAATTGAAAAATATGTATTCTTTGTTCAAGGCTCATTTTATTAATTTTCCGCTGCATCAATTTTTTTAAATGTTTTCTGTTGGTAGATCTACCATGATATAGAGATATACGAACAAAATAGGAAACTTCATGTAATTGTTTTAATTTGATCTCAGATTGAAATCAAGGTGTTTAGTGTGTAAGTCTATGGGGGTAATAATTACTACCGTGCACCCCCTAATGCCTATAGGGCCGCCATCTTGGATTTTTTCAAAATGGCCGCCGTAAAAAGGGGTTTCGTCAATATCCCAGCTACTAAATAACCTAGATATTTGATTTTGACAGCTAAACTACCATTTTCAGGGCTAAGGAATCCCATGGTAATCAGGAAATTAATGTGCCCATTTTCCCTGATACCTATATGGCCGCCATCTTGGATTTTTTTTCAAAATGGCCGACGTAAAAAGGGTTTTCGTCAATATCCCAGCTACTAAATAACCTAGAAATTTGATTTTGACAGCTAAACCACCATTTTCAGGGCCAAGGAATCCAATGGTAATCAGAAAAATAATGAATGCTGTTGTACAAAGCACCCAAGGGTTCCAAGGTCTGTATGTACCACCATTCTTGACGTATGGTGCCATTGTGTTATTTGCAGTAGATAACACAGACTTTTCAGAGGACACTGCTGATGGGAAAGGAACCACACATGGAACTGATTTGACTTGCAAATGGAATCAAAACCAACCAGAACCCTCGCAATGTGTCACTTCGGGAATCTTTAATAAATGCATAACCTTCAGATTTGTCAAGGAAATTTGATAATTATCATTGAAGTAAAATTCAGTAAAAGTCACAAATTATGTGAAAGTTTCTCTTGAATAGTTTTTTCTTCAGAGACAAAATTTTGCTTTTGATACCTTCGAGTTCAATGTTAAGTCTATGTGAACACTACTGGGTCGTCTCTATTAAATGCCATTATCCATGTTTCCGTTTTAGTTCGGTTCTGATTCATAATATATACTTTCGATAAGTATGTCATTAATCATTTGTTATGTTTCCTTCTCGAGTCCAGTTCGGCACACTTGTAGCCATTGTGAGTGGTTACTTTAAAGGTGCACCTGTCAATTGTCAGATATTGCCCAAAATAACATTTGAGACTTTAATCTTATGCCAAAATCATTGTGAGATAATGTCCGAATGATGTGTGAAAGTTTCATTGGAAAGAACACTGCTTTCTTGGTTAAAAAAGCGAACAAATTGCGTCAGCTTTTACATTGAATTAATGTATGACGTCTATGAGGTTTATGACCGTTCAGTTACGCTCTTGAGCTGAATGATTATCAATGATAGATATCGTCATACTAAAGAAGCATTTGAAAAAATCTAACCCTTTTTTATTCTTCTCTTACCATAAGCCAAACAACACGGTAGAAGAGAAATGTGGAAGCTCAAATTAATTTGTGTGGAAATATACACTATACAGGTGCAACTTTAAAAGGAAAATTAATTTTTGGCTACCATTTAAAATGAAACTGTTAGGTTTACCGAACCTCCTATAAATGATAGAAATGAAGATTAAATGTTTACCCATATTAGTGCTTTTATCAATTTTTTACTCATATTAGTGGTTTTAGGCTTCCATTTTAGTTAGTGCTTATCTTGCCAAATGCATTCATAAATCTATATTATTTTGTTGTATTTGGATGTAAAGTAACATTTATATTGTGTTGTAATATATATATTTATTCATGAATGTTTATATTTTTGTTGTTGTACGCAAGGCACTTTAGTCCTCGGGCTACAGTCTTGTTTATTTTATGTGTTCAATAAAAACCGATATATCTATCATTTATCTATCTATCTCTATATCTCGATCCTAATGCTCAGTCTTTGTAGGTAGTCTACCTTTGGGTTCCCTTCTCTTTCCATTGAAGATTAACAGTAGCTCTATCCACACTGATCTTTGTAGAAAGATTCCTTTCCTTTTGCGTTTTAAAATCCCGAAGGGTCGACTGAGAATCTTTTGCAGGGGGGTATTTTACAGAGCTTCTAAGTGAAGGGCCGGTCACATTTACGGTAGTGGACGTAGTGATCCGTAGGGTAACTTACCGTGTGTCAGACGTGGTGTAAGTACGTTAAACTAGGTTAAATTACGTTGAACTACATTAAGGTACGGCGATGAGCAACAGAAGAGTACAGATACTGTAAGTACGAAACTACGCTCGACTACGCTAATGCGGGTGCAGCTCGCTCACGGACAGGTACGGAGTGGTACGTCTGACTACGCTTGAGTACGGTAGACTACGGTAGCCACTACGCTAGAATACGCTAGACTACGCTAAAGAACGTTACTACGGCATATTAATCAACTCCGCACGGAGTATGCAGCCAGCCCGCGGTGTGGTACGGCCATTGTGCGCTTGTTTTTCAAACAGAGCATTTCTGTGAAATTTGTCAATTTTTTTTGCTGAAACATGCCTGGACCAAGAGTGCTGATGTTGGTTTTGTGCACGGTAAAGTACGTTAGAGTACGATAGGGTACGTTTTAGAACGTTAAGAAGTACGTTAGACTACGTAATACTTTGGTTTAGTACGTTAGCATCACGGATGCCTTTAACGTACCGCTCTTTTGAACATGTTCAAAAATTAATTCGAGTTAATACCAAGTTAGCATCACGGACAACTACGGTACGGTACGGATGCCGGTACGTTCAACTACCTTCAACTACGTTCAATTACGTTCAACTACGTTAGCCTCCACTACGTTCAACTAAGTCCACTACCGTAAATGCGACCGGCCCTTACAATTAAATTCTAAGTTGAACTTACAATAATGGAACGTCATTATTTGATATGTGACTTTTGTACATTCATATATTTGGTATACAACATTAAAGTGTGTTTAAAGATATATTTGAGTATTTGTCAAGGTCTATTTCAGTGACTGACACTATGCTATTATCATAATAACCTAGTAATAAATGACTAAGCAAGGTCCAATGAAGATAAACAAATCCGAAATAATAAGTTTAGAGTAAATTTTGATGCAAACCTCGTGTTCGAATGCAAACGATTTAAACACAACTATGAGAGTATTCTAAAGGGAATAATTGACATTTCACATGTTTTATTAAATGAACTTGCAAATGGAATCAAAACCAACCAGAACCCTCGCAATGTGTCATTTCGGGAAGTACCAATAATCAACTATATCTTTAAATGCATAACTTGTTCTATTGTCAAGGAAATGTAATAATTATCATTGAAGTAAAATTCAGTAAAAGTCTCAAATTATGTGAAAAGTTTCTCTTGAATACTTTTCATTCCGAGACTACACATTGCTTTCGATAATTTTAAATTCAATTTAAAATCTGTGTGAACACTCCTGGGTCGTCTCCATTAAATACCAGATGGATCACAAAGGCCGGTTCAAATTGTTTTAAAAATTTGTCAGTTTTTGGCAGTGGCAAAATAGTAAGTTCTCTTATTGAATACATTTTAAGATTGAGCTTAAAGGGATAGTTGAGTTCTGGTAAGGAGAGTACAGTTTTGGTGAAACTGAATTTTAGTAACCAAAACCTGCATCATTACATTACAAACTAATAGTTATAACTAGAAAGGAACACACAATTACAAATGACGTAGTAAAGATCATGTTATCATTCAAAAAGAGCCGTTAAAACGTAAGAGGGCGCTCTCTAAACACTCATCGGTTTCAACCATTTTGAATAAAATATTGTGCATGTGATGTTTTGTTGAAATAGTGATTAGATAGAGAAATAACCAAAAACTATTTAAATACCTATTTTGTAAATTTTTGAAAAGAGGAAGCATTTTTAAAAATTTTCAACGGCTGGTTAAAAATTCTCTAATAAACCTGGGGCCCCAGCTTTATTACAAATTGTTATATTTATGGATATTTCAGCCGTCTCTGAACCGATTTTGATCAAACAAAGATGATTTTATTATTTAAATATTATGCTCTTTCAAATTTTACACTCAGTTTTTCATTACCTCACAAAAAAATAAGTAGTCTAGCGCCCTCTCTACCAAAACTCAACTATCCCTTTAAAGGAACATTCCCTCTTTTGCAAGCCAAATTTCAAAAGTTGCGAGGTTATTGTTTTATATGAAAGAAAATGTCATTTAATAGCATGCCTGAAAAAAAATTAGGGCTTGAAATATCTTTTTCGTGAAGTTATAGACCTAAAAATATAAAACGACAACCAACAGTTAATTGTGCATTTACGTGTATTCACCCAGTGAGGAAGTTCGTACACGGATTCCACGAACTACCACAACGTTATGCGTGACCCCTACGTGACCCGCGCTAGCTACGTGACCCGCACATACATAATAATAGCATGACCGAATATTAAACAAAATAACCAAACCTTGCTTAAACTGACTACATGTAATTACATATTCTTCATTTTTGAGATTTTTCCGTGACATACCTTTACAAATGTCGGCTTCACAATACCTTTATAAGAATAAGTACAATATTGTTGTAATATTATGCTAAATCAGTTAAACTCTTTTATTGACCGATATATAGTTTGATGGAGGGACGCATTCGTTTTTTATCCGTATAATCCAAATTACAGGGCTGTTCGATCTTATTTTGTTTGTGTGTGTTACATTCATCCCCATCCGTCAACTGGAAACTGTTCAGACGTTTTGTAAAAGAGGGAGAGTCCCTTTAAAGCTACGTATAACAAACTTTTCTGCCGTTATATGAATAACCTTTAACTTACAAACAAGGTGGCTTGCCATTATCCATGTTTTAGTTTTAGTTTGGTTCTGATTTATAATATATTGTTTCTATAAATATGTCATTAATCATAGTTATAAATTGATTCATTATAATTATTCCCTTCTTGAGTCCAGTTCTTCTGCACAATTGTAGCCATAGTAAGGGGTTACTTTAAAAGATAGATTAATTTTCGGCTACCATTTTAAATAAAATTGTAAGGTTTACCGAACCTTTTATACGTTTTAGAAATGAAGATTAATTTTTTTCTCATGTCTCGATCCCCATGCTCAGTCTTTGTAGGTAGTCCACCTTTGGGTTCCCTTTTCATTTCACTGAAGAATAACAGTAGCTCTACCCACACTCATCTCTGTATGAAAAGATTCCTTTCTTTTTGCATCTTAAAATATCGAAGGGTCGACTGAGAATCTTTCTCAGGTGGGTATTTTACAAAGCTTCTAAGTTAAAATTAAATTGTTAGTTAGACTTAAAATATTGGAAAGCCATTATTTGATTTGTGACGTTTGTACATTCATATATTTGGTATACAACATTAAAGAGTGTTTAAATATATATTTGAGTATTTGTCAAGTGACTGAAACTATGATCTTATCATAATAACCTGGTAATAAATTACAAAATAATAAGTTTCGAGTAAAATTTGATGCAAACCTCGTGTTCGACTGCAAACTATTTAAACACAACTATGAGAGTATTCTAAAGGGTATAATTCATATTTCACATGTTTTATTAAATTAACTTGCAAATGGAATCAAAGCCAGCCAAAACCCTCGCAATGTGTCACTTCAGGAAGTACCAATACTCAAGTATATCTTTAAAGGGACTTATTACCATTGTCCAAATCCTCAAAATACAATTTTAATTATAGCAGTTCCCTCATACCTTGTTGTATTCGTATTAACAATACAGTCATGGGACAGGTTTCGGTTTTCAAATTTAAAATCTGTTTGAAACACTCCCGGGTCGTTTACTTTAAAAAACAGATGGTTCACTAAGGGCGGTTTAAATTTGTTTTAACTCTTTGTCAGTTTCTGTCAGTGGCAAAATAGTAAGTGCTCTCTTTGAATATATTTTAAAATTGAGCTTAAAGCTGCGTATTACAATACATATTTTTCTTATCAAAGTGAGAACTTTCATCTGGCTGAAGTGTTCCGGGCACGGTCCCCAACTCACCTTGTTCCGCCGTTATACATGTATTAATAACCTTTAGCTTACATTTAATAAGATGACGTGCCATTATCAATGTTTCGGTTTTAGTTCGGTTCTGATTTATAATATAATTATAGTTCTATAAGTATGTTCATTAATCATATTTATAAATTGATCCATTCTATTTCCTCCTCGAGTCCAGTTTGGCAAAATTGTAGCCATAGTGAGTGGTTACTTTAAAATGTAACTCAATTTTCGGTTGCCATTTTTAATAAAAAATGTCAGGTTTATAACCGAACCTCTTATAAATTATAGAAATGAAGATAAACTGCTTACTCATGTCTCGTTCCTCATGCTCAGTCTTTGTAGGTAGTCCACCTTTGGGATCCCTTCTCTATCCATTGAAGAATAACAGTATCTCTACCCACACTGATCTTCGTGCAAAGATTCCTTTCTTTTTGCATCTTAAAATCTCGAAGGTTCGACTGAGATCCTTTCTCAGGACTTTTCAGAGGACACTGCTGATGGGAAAGAAACCACCCGTAGAACGATTACTGCTTCATACCAGAATGCAGAGGTTCGTGGAGAACCAGTTGCACCACCCTTGAAGATAGGCGATGCCCATAGTCTATCTGTCATTCCATACCATGAGATATGCTGCACTGTGATAAGCCAAACCCACAGCTTCCCAAGAGAACATACCACCTTGTCACCAGCAAGGGAATCTCAGGATCCTACCAGCTGTCACAACTGGGATGGATTGTTCCTACTGCTTTATCAGCAGTGAAGCATTGAGCAATATTCCAGGCTGGTTAGGATACAACTCACTGTTGTCTGAAAGCAAGCCATTGACCCAGGTCGAAGCCCTTGCACTACTCCTAGATGTGGCACACGAATGGTCAACCCTGCTGACTGTGATCATGGAAGCAAGTCAACTGAGAAAGCTGGGTGTTGGTGAAGATCACCCACTGTCATTTCATTTTACATAGCTCTTTATGAGAAGGTGGTCCAACTGCTAGATGCCAGACTGACCTGAAACGCACAGTTGTTCCACGATTGGGAGAGCTACATGTTGTCATGGCTGCCCTCCGCGCTCTTGGTGTCTCCATGGAGAACTCTGGTATTGATGATGCCTAGATAGAAGCTGATGTCTATGGGTCTGCGACAAGGCAAATCCTGAAAAGTACCCATTACAAGCGTGCTCTTCGTTCCCATACCTATTCATATGTAGCTCTCTATGAAATAGCACTAGAGGAGTTCTTTAAGGAAAACTCACAACTGAAATAGGTCTATCTGAAGGCGACAGAGGAAGTTGAAGCTGCCTGTTCTGAGGGGAGTATGCACACAAAAGCTGAGTCTGTGAAACAAGCAAACACCACTCTACTTGAGGCCTTAACCACTGCTGATGTCATCTCAATTTTCCAAGAATGGAAGAAACAGAGATCCAAGAATGCAATGTTCAAGGCAATGATGAACTACCTACATCGAGTGGAAGCAATCATGTTCTTCGTTGCTGCAACCCGGAATGCTGACCTGAACCTTCATCTCCCAGTCGGAGAGCAGCTGAGCAAGCTCTTCTTCGCCTTTGACCGAATCTAATACAAGCGTCTCTGCCCAGATACATCACAGACATGCATGATCGGAGGACCAATCACCCTGAAACCTGGGAAGAGCTGCAAGCAGGCAACATTGCAGTCACGAAGAATGACATTCCCTTTGCATTCATCGGGGCGGACCATGCATGTGAGCATCTCAACAAGCTGATGAAAATTATTCTGGACTCGTCGGCATCTCAAACAATGCCAATGCTAGGAAGAGTTTTTTTTATGTCACACCAGAACTCTCCGTGTTCCAAAAGAGTTCAAGAGTAAGTTTGACTAATTGGAACCTGACAAAAACCAGGGAGCATCATGACCTTGGGCCAAGTGCTGCCAATAAAGAGCATGATGTTATCGACAAGATCAAGGCAGCCATACTGAAACATGGAAACCCATTTGCTGCTGAAGGTGACAAGCTGCACAATGTAATCATTCTTGCCTTCATTCCTGATAAGTGTGTACCAACGATCTTGAATGAATATGTGACTGGTCAAAGCTGTATGAAGACTACGTGTCAGAGCGAATCAACGGAGATGTCAGCCTTTGGGCACCAGTAAAGAAGGAGAACAACATGATTGTTCATGTCTGCAAACAAGAAAGCCACAGTAAAACCTTTGAGACAAGACTGTGGATCTAAATGAGACCAAGTAATTTGTATGCAGACTGATGGTCCTGGTCAGGTCCAGCAGAGAAATCAACTCAGAAAGTTGGCAACAGCAGAAACTCCACAGCAGCCAGAAGATTGGATGGACACCACACAAGATGCTCTAAGTCGCAAGATAGCCCTGGTAGATGGAATGGTTCTTCTGCAGCAGATGGCCAAGAAACCAGCAATTATAGTGACAGTCAAAGATCTCAGTGAATGCTTCAACGACAGGCTGATGTCCCTCACACGAGATTATAATGAAATCATCCTTGTGTTTGACACGTATAGGGATGATTCTCTGAAGAGCGCTACCAGGGACAAACGAAGGCAAGGAAGAGCATCAATCAATTATCAGGTCAGAGATGACACAAACATAAACCACATCCCAATGAGCAGGTTCCTTTCACATGCGAAGACGAAGGCTGACCTGACCAACTTTCTTGCTGCAAATACTCTATAGAGTACAACAGTACATCACACAAACTGGTCATCACCTCTTCTTCAGGGTATACCAGGAGCAACGAAGACTTATTTTTTCCAGGACAACAATCCAGGACAACACACTGTTGATCTACCAGGCTGTCATGGTATCACAGCGCAAGTCATCGGATGCACAGATGATTTTCTGTTCCCCAGACACAGATGTCCTAGTATAAGTCATAGCAAACTATGACCTCATGCTGAAGAACATTTCCATTTCTATGACCTCTGGGGTTATGGGGATAGAGCCAATCTGGAGAGCCATAGGGGCAGAAAGAGCAAAGGCTTTGCCAGTCTTACATGCGTTCACTGGCGCTGACTGGAAGGTTATCTCGTATAGGCAAAGCAACCTGGCTGCAAGTCTACATGAAGGCATATAGACATGTAATCAGTTCTCTGCAGATGCTTTCAACAGAGGCAGAAGTGACCGAAACTGTTCTGGCCACTCTTGCTATCTTCGTCTGTGCAGCCTATTCCCCCAAAGGCATCTGCATCAATACCATCTTCGAATTGCGATAGCATCTCTTCTGCAATCATATGGCAGAAAGTGACAAGCTACCTCCTACCCTGGGAGCTCTGAGACAACATATCCTGAGAGTCCATATCCAAGCCAGAGTGTGGGGACAGGCCAGCATTGCTCTGCAGGATCCTCAGTTGGATCCCTTGCGGAATGGCTACCACAAGGAGTCTGATGGCCAGCTTAAACCAACGACGACAGATGCCCTTCCAGCTCCAAAGGCCATCATTGAGATGGTTAGCTGTCAATGCAAACAAGACTGTTCTTCTGCCAGATGTTCTTGCAGAACAAAGAACTTAACCTGCACCGACCTTTGCCAGTGCAGCACTGAGTGTCAAAATGATGAGGACACATAGAACAAGTATGAAACTGATGATGATGATGATGCGATGATATGTAAAGACTACTTGGCTGCCTAAAAGATTAAACATATTTCTGTCATGAGGAGCATGTTTGTTCTTAATGGAAACTTACTTAGTGGAACGTTCATGTCTGATCACTTGTAAAACATTCAGTAAAACGAAAAGTTTCAGTCAAATAAGTTTGTGGTTGACACCATTGGATTCCTTGGCCCTGAAAAAGGTGCTTTAGCTGACAAAATCAAATGTATAGGTTATTTAGTAGCTGGGATATTGACGAAACCCCTTTTACGGCAGCCATTTTGAAAAATCCAAGGTGGTGGCCATATAGGTATCAGGGCAAATGGGAACATTATTTTCTGATTACCATTGGATTCTTTGGGCCTGAAAATAGTGGTTTAGCTGTCAAAATCAAATTTCTAGGTTATCTAAACCCCTCAAAAAAAGTTCGGAAACTCAAGTTTCATCGATCATATCTCTCGTATTTTTAAATAAGAATACTCGAAATCGGTGTCACAATAAAGCCTCATTATATACCTTTCAAACCCATGCATTATGTGTAGTGATTATGCAATTGGGGCGATTGCAGTAGCTCAGAGAATAGGGGGAGTGAAATCTCGCTAAATGGCCCCAATGCATTCAATTTACGAGTGCATGACTGTGTTGATCAGTTTTCTAAAGGTTAACATTCTATTGAATACTGCCACCCTTTCCATTCATCAAAATTGTTGAATTTGATACCATTTTAATGAAAATTATCTCTTCCTTACGATGGCATATTAATCGTAAGGATTATGCAAACGCTCTGATTTGGTGTCGGTATCTGTATACCATTGTGTAGAGGATGTAATGCGACTTGAATGAGTTGGCCATGAATGAGAGGAATTCAATTGAAAATGCATGAATAATGCCTTGAAATCAGAGCGTTTCAAAATGGGTCACTTTTGAGGCTCCCTCCCATTCATCTCCCTGCAGCCGCCCTTTACAAAAATCATTATAAATTTCACATTTTCATACAGAAGAGTTGTTGGGCTTTCCGTAGATATCATATTTGATCATGAATATTTTATTTGAAATGCTAAAAAATCCTCCCAAATGCTCGAAAAAATGCAACGCTCTGATTTTTTGTCAACTCCATATCTTTTTGTCTGATTTCACACTCGACCCATCTCCATATTCCGGTTCGCTGCACACACTCCATTTGCATAATCCTTACGATTAATATGCCATCGTAATGAAGAGATAATTTCCATTAAAATGATATCCAATTCAACAATTTTGATGAATGGAAAGGGTGGCAGTATTCAATAGAATGTTAACCTTTAGAAAACTGATCAACACAGTCATGCACTCGTAAACATGGTAAATTGAATGCATTGGGGCCATTTTGCGAGATTTCACTTCCTGCCTCCCCCTATTCTCTGGGCTACTGCAATCGCCCCAATTGCATAATCACTACACATAATACACCGTTTGA
Source organism: Echinarachnius parma (assembly GCA_037951105.1). NCBI lineage: Eukaryota > Metazoa > Echinodermata > Echinoidea > Clypeasteroida > Echinarachniidae > Echinarachnius > Echinarachnius parma. Next base: position 134,456 of record JBAMJV010001521.1, on the reverse strand, counting down.
AAGGTATATAATGAGGCTTTATTGTGACACCGATTTCGAGTATTCTTATTCAAAAATACGAGAGATATGATCGATCAAACTTGAGTTTCCGAACTTTTTTTGAGGGGTTTAGTAGCTGGGATATTGACGAAACCCCTTTTTACGGCGGCCATTTTGAAAAAAATAACAAGATGGCGGCCATATAGGTATCAGGGCACATGGAAACATTATTTGTCTGATTACCATTGGATTCCTTGGCCCTGGAAATGGTGGTTTAGCTGTAAAAATCAAATTTCTAGGTTATTTAGTAACTGGGATATCGACGAAAACACTTTTACGGCGGCCATTTGGAAAAATCCAAGATGGCGGCCATATAGGTATCAGGGCAAATGGAAACATTTTTTTCCTGATTACCATTGGATTCCTTGGCCCTGAAAATGCTGGTTTAGCTTAAAAATCAAATTTCTAGGTTATTTAGTAGCTGGGATATTGACGAAATCCCTTTTTACGGCGGCCATTTTGAAAAAATCCAAGATGGCGGCCATTTAGGTATCAGGGCAAACTGAAACATTATTTAAATCATATATATTTTCTATATTATCAAAGAGATTCATAATCTTCACATAAAATTCATGAAATCTCTTTGATAATTCGAAAATATATATGATTTGAATCAACATTTCATGCATTTCAACATAAACTTTTACAAAAATGTTTCAAAGACACTAATGGCTTTCCATAATATTTAAGACCATCGTAGTGCTAAGATCAACTTAGGATCTTTGTTTAAACACCCCCTGGATGATAAGAAATATCAGACCGAATGGCATATTTGAAAGTGCAAATTAATAAGCAACACACAATGAAGATTATCCAAGTTAACGCACCCACTTCAGCTCACGACGATGAAAACAGTAGAAGATCTATACACTAACATATATATAGTAATTGATTACAGTCATTACTGACCACAAGAGAATATTGATATATGTAGAGATTATACCAAAGGTCGACACAGTCAGTGACCACGGATTCGTTAGAGCAAAAGTAAGGATTAATAAGAAAAAATAAGAAAAAATCAAGGAAAATACATATTGACTTGGGAAAGCTTTCCAAAAAGCAACACCAATTCCAACTTGAACTAGACAATAGATTCTCACTTCGAGAATACTTTGTAGGAGATGAGCCACTTGATGACGCATTTGAACAAGTAGAAGCCAGCTAAAGGTAAAAAACAGATAGTAAACACAAACAACAGCAGCGCGGGAGATATTAAAAAAATGAACGAAAAAGAAAAGCCCTCAAACCCTTCAGACAGACTTATTGGACACCAAGAGAACAAACCAGACGATGAGGCAGACACTACGTTGGATGGATGACACCAAATAATTTGAGGATGTAACATGGATGCGACAAGCACAAGATAGAAGAAGATGGAATGGTGATGAAGAGGCCTTCATTATGCAGTGGAGAGACAAACCCTAGATAGATGTGTGTAATCCCAATCTTTTAAAATTTGTTAAATGGGTTTATCAGTTTTTGAAAATTAAATGTTGAAATATGAATACAATTTGTTTTAATTAATTTGATATGATTGCATTTAATCCATTGGAAATTTGTTCACAATATTATGAATATTTGTGCACTATGACTATCACTATATTTATTATCATTATCTTCATGAGGCTAATGATCCTCTTCTTCTTAAACATTATAATAATTGCTCTTGACCATCGTCATCATCGTCATCATCATCATCATCATCATCTAAATTATCTCCTCGATCATCATCATCATCATCAGCATCCACAGCAGCAGCAACATCATCATTATCACCATCACCAACACCGGCATCGTCATCATCATCATCACCGTCATTTAAATTATCTCCTTGATCATCATCACCATCACCACCATCATCACCAACAATAACAGCATGATCTCAATCATCTCCTTGATCATCATCACCATCACCATCATCATCAACAGCAGAAACAACATCATCATCAACATCAACATCATCCTCATTATCATCATCATCATCATCCTTATCATCCCCCATCATCGTCACACTTACTGCGTATTGAATCACAGGCTGCGGTGCTCCAGGCTGTGGAGCTCCATACGGGGCATTGTAGTTCTGCGGTGGCGGGGCCCCCTGACCCTGAGGGGGGTAACCCTGCGGTGGGTAGGGTTGTCCCACCTTCGGTGGGTAGGGCTGTTCCCCCTGCGGTGGGTAGGGTTGTCCCCCCTGTGGTGGGTAGGGCTGACTCCCCTGAGGGAGGTAGGGCTGGCCCCCCTGTGGCGGGAAGGGCTGGCCCCCCTGTGGTGGGTAGGGCTGACTCCCCTGTGGTGGGTAGGGTTGGCCCCCCTGCGGCGGGTTGGGTTGTCCTCCCTGACGGGGGTAGGGTTGTTCTCCCTGAGGGGGGAGGGGCTGCCCTGCTGGGTATGCGGGCGGGGCCTCAGCGGGGTAATCGGTCTTCTCTGTGTCTGGTGCTGTCAAATGGTAAACCAAAAAAAAAGCAATATTTTAAAAGACAAATTTTATGTAAGATTTATGTAAGATTAATAATCATAATCATGATTTTCATAACATAAGCCACCATATCATAATCCAGATCACGTAACAATCATATCAATACATGTTTTCCATGTTGGGGCTTCAAAAAGTATGATCTTCCTCCTTTTCATGCATCAAGTATGTTACATGTAGGCCTACTGTTTCAGTCAAAGAAATAGATTGAGAACCCTTCCATGATCTGAATGAACCTGTCATATTTTGATGTTAAAAGTGTTCCACAAGAGTCCATTGATAAAAATGCATTTTGATAATTATTTTACAAAATAACGGGATTATAAAAGGGGTAGTTTAGTTTTGGTAGAGAGGGCGCTGCACATCACAATTTTTTTGTTAGGTAATGAAAAACTGAGTGTCGAATTTGAGAGAACATGCAATTTTAATGGCAGAATAAACTTTATTTGGTCAAAATCGACCCAGAAACGGCTGAAATATCAATAAATATATCTGATCTTATAATTATTTGGGGCCCAAATAATGAGATGATTTTTAGAAAAAAATTTAAAAATGCTTTCACTTTTTCAAAAATTTTCAAAAGCGTTTTTTAAATAGTTGTTGATGATCTCGCTATTTAACCATTATATCAATAAAACATCACATGCATAATTTTGTATGAAAATGGTTGAAACCAATGCCGGTTTTGGCTACTTAAGTTCAGCCTTACCAAAACTAAACTACCCCTTTAAGTGATTTTGTTTCTTCTTTTTCCTCTTCCTCTTGTTAATGGCCCACAGTCTCATTGTTGGAACTGCATTCGTGAGAAAATAAGATTGGATATTTAATCGGGTCAAGTTCCAAAGAGGAACAAAAGCTTGCAAAAAGACGATCGAAATTGAGGTAGAATGCAACGGAGATTCATAAGCTCGTAAAATGTCTACGTTTCACAAAAAATAAGCAAGTAATGTGTCAAAATAAAGAGCGAAAATGGTACTTCAACTTTCCCAACCATTCCGCCATCTTCACTCCGGTTACCAACAATTCCGCTTTAAAGAAGGACTGTCATAGTCTCGTGAAATCTCGCGATTTGCGAGGTTATCACGTACGCTACAACACTAGCAATGCGCATGCGTGCAGCCTTCGAGATTCAGAGTACGCCCGTACCGCTAGGCTAATAAGGGAGTTCGTACTTACAAACTGCACATGCGCCAATTTCTGAGACGAAAATTTATTTACCAAGATGGTACCCGGAAGTCATCGCTGTCATCGATTTTGTGTGTTGTTCTATGGACCTTTCGTGCAATTATTGTCACATGGGAAACGTGTTTTCACGGGAAATTTGGCTCGAAGTCATAAATGTTTTTCTAAATTAATCATAATAGACATCTCATATACATAAGACTGATTTTTTATTATTTTTTTTTGCTATTTATTTTCGGATTTTAACAAAAATGTCAACGTTCGTATCTGGGCTTTTATTGAAATCGCAAAGGCCCCATACGTAGATTTGTGTGTACTATTTTCTTTTGAAACGGGCAAAGATGTGATTTTTATTCAATTTTTTTTTTTTTAGCCTGCTTTAAGTTTGAAAATTAAAATGAATGGTTACATTAATTCAATTTTAAATATTTTAGGATTAAGGCGAGTTTTTTTTGGTCAGGTCTTTCAAACGTAATTAAACACAAGGAGAATTCACGCACGCACGCGGAAATTTTGCATAGAGCTCCTGTACTTTAAATGCGTGTGTCACAGGCTGTGCCGTAAACGTACGCGTAAAGCGTAAATTTTGGTACAATCTTCCGAAAACCCGGTTACGTCCGTTGCTCCATGGGCTAACTACGAACTCCCTTATTACGCGACAAGTTGCTCTTTAACTGATCGTGACCTTGCCACTGCGATCAGCAATAGAATGGGAGCTGATTTGGTATTTTTTCTTGTTTCTTGCCTGGCAATGCAGATGCCCAGATGTCAGTATGGTCGATTATAAATGAGGATCTGCATTTACGAGCGTGCGCCTCTACTGGCTGCTGTACAACCCGGGGGCACTCGAATTATTTTTTTGACTGGGGTGTGCCTCGCGGAACTCTGAAATGGGGGTCTCAAGAGCTGACTACAAGCACAAAATATAGGGTCTTTGGAGCTACAAAAACCCTGGAACGGGAGTTAAGGGGTCTAAGGAGCAGACTAAAACTACAAAATACATGGACTTGAAGCTACTACAGACCTACGGAAACCCTCAAATGGTGGTCGAAGGAGCTGACTAGAAGAAGAATAATGGACTTGGCGCTACTCAACTACCGGGTATCTTGAAAGCGGCAATCGGGTGTGAAAACGGGGGTCTTGTAAGCGGCACATACCCGTCTTACATTATATATGAGTACCCCCCCCCCCCCCCCCCCCTCCGGGCTGTACACTCCTCCCGGACACTCCTGCACAATACCATGCACCCCTAGCTGTGCAGCTGCACTATTTCATAGTTTAATTAATATAGTAAAGCGCCTTCATTCTCCTCAAATTGTATGCCAAAGCCCTAAAACTACATTTACTATACAGAGTGAGTCAGAAAAAAATGTCCCATCTTTTAAAAGTTGTCTTGTTTGAAGTATGAACATTTAATCATGGGTTTATGATATGTCTTGGTAGAGTTATCCTCTTGGCACAAGTGTGATTTTGCAGTCTTCTAAAGATTGTCTGATGTTTCAGTCATGCGTACAGAGATTCAAATGAAAATGCTGGGAGTATAACTCTAGCAAGACATATCATAAAACCCATGATTAAAAGTTCATACTTCAAACAAGACAACTTATATAAGATGGGACATTTTTTCTTACTCACTCTGTAGTTTTAGTATTGGTAATTGTTTGAGTTCACTGCCATGCGCCCATGCCACTACTACCCACTCACGTCACTGTGACTTGGCACTGACTGGTAGCCTACATGGTTGCAGTTTTCATGCTGCTGTCAGTTTTGGTCCACTGAGAGAGTTTTCTATCGAATCCTGGCAGACGTCAAGGATACTGCGTTAAAGGGTACCACCACCCCAAAATAATATACTTATAAATGAAAGGTAATATCTTTTGTAGTCCATTCCACCTACAAGTTCAGAAAAATAGGTTTCCAGAAAAAAAAATGTATAATTGGAAAACGCATCTCCATTTTTAAGCATGCGTTCATGAGTCTGTATGTACGAAGACTACCTTTGTCAAGAGCGAACGAATCGTCCGGGATTATATAGTCTCCAACGTAAGCGTGAATAACACTGGCGCACTCGCAAATGGTTGGCGCGGAACCATGGAATAATAATGGTTCCGTAAGTGGTGGTACTTACTTGCCTGGCTTATGAATTACACAATCCTTTGCAAAATGTTGGGTATCTATTTGATATCACAAAACGGTACCAAAACATATCATTATGTGTTGTTCTTTGCCTGAGGTTCCCCTACAAAGTTCGTATTTTGTGCGACTTTCTCAAAATACTACTCCACACCAATACTACATTGGATTTCAGCTTTGCAACGCCGCGTATTATATGAAAAACGTCGATACACCTAAATTCGCCGACCTCTTCAATAAATGAACGTATCAAACATCCTTTGAATCAGCGCAGAAAAGCGCATACATGTTAGGTAACTGAAAATTAAACAAACAAAAAATAAACAAGGCGATAGCCGTAGAGTGTCTCGCCCACTTGCGCGCACTTGACCTCATTTGATCTTTGACCTACTTATGTGACCTTTAACCCCAGCATATCATAGAGGCCAATATAGGGCACCTACTAATCAGGTTTGGTTACAAAGGGATGCAGGTTTGGAAAGTTATCAACCCTAATAGACTCTTGCAGGTAAAATTTCACATTGACCCTTATTTGACCTTTGACCTACTTTTGTGACTTTTGACCCCAGAATATCATGGAGGCCAATGTAGGGCATCTACCAATCAAGTTTGGTTACAAACAGATGCATGGTTGGAAAGTTATCAACCCTAATAGACTCTTGCAGGTAAAACTTCACATTGACCCTCATTTGACGTTTGACCTACTTATGTGACCTTTGACCCCATAATATCATGGAGGCCAATGTAGGCCATCTCCCAATCAAGTTTGGTTACAAACAGATGCAGGGTTGGAAAGTTATTCAAATTTGTGTAAGCGTCACGGACGGACAGACGGACGACTACTATGTTCTAGCTACCGTTCATTTACAATGAAGAATGATTTTATAATATAAAGTGATGTCTGTGTGATGATATCGTCAGTTGGGAAAGACAAGGGCCCTAAAATACGTTTTGCACTTCAGAGATAATCATGTTTAAAGTTTGAATGCCATGTAAAAACGCACTCTTTTATATTCGTAGAATATTCCCCGATTAATCATTACTTGAATATTTTGTATTACACGATGCTTCAACATACAAGATGGTATGCAAAATTCCCTTCAGTCAAAAATCTACTACTCATTCTCACCCGAATGACCCAACGACATGAGGGCGTCTGCAAATACCAGACAATACCTTTAAAAGTGTAAAGGAACAGGAAGGGGGGGGGGGGTGCAAAAAAGGCAAAGATCATGTCTTCTTTGTCCCAATTGCAAATTACTGTAAAAGGGGTAGTTGAATACTAATTTTATATTGAAATATCTACCCTTTTGATTTAAAATTTCATTAAACATATAATTATGTACCCATATCTAGTGAAGAGTGATCATTTGAGTGCCTGCAAATCACTAACAATGCCTTTAAAAGTTGACAGACACAGGATGCACATTGATTCGGCCTCAGGAGATGACTCGTTGGCTCTCATTCCTCTACAGCATCACACAGGAAGGAAAAGCGGGGACTCACAAAGCAACAATTATGATCTCTTCTCAAACTAAGCAAGCTACAATCAGGACTGTTCCTTTTCTCTCAATTGTAAATCACTTTCCAACTCTTAATTCCAAGGGCTTTACAAAAAATACACATTATTCTCTGGCTTGCATAAAATGGCTTGCCTCAAAACATAAATGTATTTAAAATTACTAAAATTATTTTCTGAAAGTTTCTGGAAGTGACGAAGGTACAGTAACATATCAAATATGGCTGAAATGATAGACTAGAGAAATGTACAGTATATATATCACATGTTTTTGGAAGGGAAGCTAGCGAAACTAACCCTATTCAGGACCCTATTTCAGGATTGTTCGGGAAAGATTTGAAAACTACCCCTAATTAAAAAATATTTCGGGAGAAAAATGCTTTAAAAAAAACCTATTTCAACGATTTTTCGGGATTTGTTTCCCGAACTGAGCCCCTAGAATATACCCCTTTTCCAAACAAATCGGGAACGCGCATGCGATACAGATTACCACCTGAGTGTGGGGGGGGGGGGAACTGAGTGTTTACCTCTTGAACATGACTAACCCGAGACATAACATAATTTTAGCTGTGGTCTATTGAATGAGCTACTGGATTCAAAATAACAAAAGCATCAATGGCCTACACAACACGTGAGAATGTGAAACATGTGACATGTCTCATTGTATGTTTACAGTGTTTTTATTTTTCAGATACACATTCCATTACTAAACTTATGATGACATGTATACAAAATAATTATAGACATAAAAACAAGACATCAATGTATGTACACGAGTGAATACTTGTAGGATTTATAGGGCTAAGTATGTATGTCTGCCCTGACATATACTGTCAGCAATGACATAGTTTTCAATTAAATTCAAAATTTCATTTCAGACGCAACTGCACATGGCAGAGGTCCATAGAACATATAGGTTACGCTATTACAGGAAAGAGTATACAAACATGAGTATAATAAAAACAAATAACAAAAACATATCTTATACAAATATATAACAAGCTGCCTACTATGTATAACTACAATCTAAACTATAACAACACTATAGTCTAACTAAGCATTAACCACATGCATGTATAAGGTTAAAATACTTAGAACTATGATGTGCATATCACTATATGATATGACTCATCAAAGCAATATACTAATATTTACTATAATAGCAGCATACACTATGCTGCACAAAAGTAGGCATCAATGACATAGTTGTTCCAACTTTCATTCAAGGAGTATACAACAATAACAATGACATATACTTTCTATAATATTATGGCTGATATATTAAATATTCGTTTGCTTGTAAGCTTACCTGACATCGTACTATGAAGGTTGCTTTGTCTGTGTGATGTGAATAACGGCTCAGCCACGTCCAATACTACTTCCTTGTTAAAAAAAAATGACGCATACCTCCGCTTTGTGGATTTGGGGCTTATTATATTGTTGGGCGGATTCCAAGAAATGATTTTTGATAACATGTATTTTTCTTTTTTAAATGTGGCTGTTCATGGTATAAGAAATATACAATCATATTAGGAAAAGGGGCAATAAATGGCAAAACATGCACTTTTACGAACGATGAACAATACATAATAACAATAACTGGATATTCAACAGATACCGTAGAAACCCGCTTTGAAGCACCTATCGACATGATCGATGTCTTGTTTTTAAAGAGCGCTCTCAAACTCCGAAAGAGAGACATTATTCACCAATGCAAATGATGTTCATGAATAATTGAATATTCATGAGAATAATAACGAAGGTGAATCTCTTGAAAACGCCGCCTGTGACTGTGTTTGATATGGGGTGTGTACAGGGGATCCCACCCCCACGAAGCTCCTGTCCCCGTTGTTAGTGAGGATTCAAACAGATGAATCAACTCACAGGAACGAACATGTGATAATCTTAAATCCAGAAAACCACAGTAAAGCGTTCAATATAAGCCTACTATCAACGTTATTGCACCCCCCCCCCCCCCCCCCCCCTCGTTCGTCAAGTAAACGTTTACCACCCTACACCTCTCTGGGTTGCATTAATTCAGGAACATGGTGGCCTAGATGTATGTGTGTTTATTGTTTCAATACAATGGTTTCCTGTTGTTCGGTTTAAAGACTCAGGAAAAGGGTAAATGATGGTGTTTGTAATGGCATTATAAGCTTTGTTTGTACGACACACATTCTTATTGTTCCATGCAGACCCTGCCATGCCTGCCCCAACCTTGTAAGATAATTCACCCCTTGAACAGAAGCTATTTCTGCATACATTCTGCAAACAGACAATGCTTGTCTGACCTTTCATAGAAAAGTCCGAACGATTACATCTTTCGAACTTAACAAATATAACTTTATTTAGACATGGAGGTTTAGAGATATAGAACGATAAAAACCACGTAACATATGAAGTTTGTTAGTTAGCTCATCGGGAAAAAAAAATGTTTTCGAAACCTATCAACCTGGTGGAACTGGTTCGAATCTTCTTAGGTGTGCCATTTTGTGTACATTATTTTGGGAATTAAGTTCAATGTTTATATTTATATTGTGATTAAATGTATATTACACGTTACATTTATTTATGATTTTGCTTTTTAATATCTTTTTTTCATTTTTTTTCTGTTTTTTTAATTTTTGTTCCTCATTTTTTAATTTAAATTTCACTTGTCTGTGATTTTTTTTTTGTATCGTCTTTTTTTCAGGATTCTTGTTTCTCATAATCATTTTTTTTTCACCTTCTTGGATCTGACCCTGGTAATACGAACCTGACACACGACACGATACAATCAGGTTATATTTGTTAAGTTTGAATGCACACGTTATCGTTCTAGCTTCATCAAACATGTTGTATATGAAAGGTCAGGCAAGCATTGTATGTTGTCAAGCACTCTGATGTATGCATGAATAGCTTTTGTTCAGTGGGTGGATGAATGATCTTGCAATGTACATGGCATAAAGTGTTACCGAAGGAGCAGGTTGTCAGTGACAACGTCGAATTTAAGGTCTGCATGGAACAATAACAATTTGTGTCGTACGTAAACAAAGCTTATAATACCGGTACAACAGGGATATGGGAGTTTGAACTCCTACTTCCATGGTTACAAATACCCCCATTTACCTTTTTTCCTGAGTCTTTAAACCGAACAACAGGTAACCGTTGTATTGAAACAATAAACACACATACATCTAGGCCACCAGTGGCTGAATGAATGCAACCCAGAGAGGTGTAGGGTGGTAAACGTTTACTTGACGAACGGGGGGGGGGGGGGGGGGGGGCAAGAACGTCGATAGTAGTGAACGCTTTATTGTGATTGTTTGCATTTAAGATATCCTAAATACCTTCATTACAAATTGTCCTCTCATGTTTGTTCCTGTGAGTTGATTCATCTGTTTGAATCCTCAATAACAACGGGGACAGGAGCTTCGTGGGGGTGGGATCCCCTGTACACACCCGATATTAAACACAGTCACATTGTCTATTTTAGGCGGCCTTTTCATGAGATTCACCTTCGTTATTTTTCTCATGAATATTCAATTATTCATGACCATCATTTGCATTGGTGAATAATGTCTCTCTTTCGGAGTTTGAGAGCGCTCTTTAAAAACAAGACATCGATAGGTGCTTCACAGCGGGTTTCTACGGTAAACGTATACGTCTCAGTTTAGTTTCAGTTTAGTTTATTTCATTTCCAAAACAAATTAATATACCTTGCATTGTACAAAACAAAACAAAGGTTACATTATATAAAAATTAAACAGATGTACAGGGTTGCCAAGTCCATGGGCGTCGATACTTACGTAATACATATTCATCAGGGGGGATGAATGAATAGATCACCCCCCCCCCCCCCCCCCGATAAATGGGTATCAATGACAGATACATGGCCAAGTCTCACGCATTGAGCGTGTGACACACGCATTTCACCCCTCTCTCACGCTCTCACGCTGATTTCTTAATATCACACGCCTTAGAAGCATATTAAAAGAAAGAAAAGAGCATATAACGTTCTTGCGTTCCGTTTGTCGTGCAAATTATAATACGCGTGTTTTCCCGGCAAAATCCGCCTAACCAGCCCGGTACACCAGCCGGATTTGCGTAAGTTACACCCTAGCTAGATGAACACGTCGCCCGGCGGACTCTGGGCGAGCCAGCCTCTCGTCTCCGTAGCGTGTCGAAACCATTTATGGCATGCATGCTTCCGATATATCCGGAAGTACGATCGTGCCGCGCCGCGCTAGCTACCTAGTGCATGCAATTCAACGTGTGTGTGCATGACTTCGACCGACGATTACGAGCACAACATTGAAAACAACGAGAAATATTTTGTTTTGATAATTCATTCTGATTGCGGATTCTTCGAGGAAATTTGGTTCGCCTAAAGGATATCTTCGATGGTAAGAATAATTCTTTTCGATTTCTCTGTCCAATTTTGAACTTAGGGTTACTTAACGTGGAAAAAAAACGTTAAAAAACGTGGAAGAACTCATTGACATCGTATTTGTTTGCGGGATACACGCCCGACCCGGCCGAGACCCTGCCTACTCGCGGGCGCTGCTGGCCAAGCCCCAACAAGACCGACTCAAGAAATCGTTCGCACGTAAGGGCGGTGATTCGCCTATTGTCCTTGGTAAGGGCTGTGATTCGCCTATTGTCCTTGGTAAGGGCGGTGATTCGCCTATTGTCCTTGGTAAGGGCGGTGATTCGCCCGTCGTGTGTCCATGTTCTCAGTACATTGCATTTGTTGTGTGGATTTGATTCAAGTCCTTAAAAGGAGACTTTATTGGCGAAATGCACTACTTTGATAATTCAAATCATGATTTTAGAAAATCATTCCATACAAATAGATAATTTGAACCCTTTAACTTTTCCCATATTTGATTTTTAAAAAACATAAATAATCAACAAGTAATCGAACGATCCTCAAAATCCAATACGTCAATGATGCCAAACTATACGTTTGTCGTGAAAATCACTGTAGGCCAATCTACTAAGTAAACTATATACATGAAATATAAATATATTCATTAATTATTTTCTTCCTATTTGCTCGCTACAAAAATAGACAAGAACATTACAAATAATATCCAGAATACAATCTTTAACAAATTACGACAAAATTTGTAACTCCGCACGCGCCCTCATACACCTCCGTTTATGGAGTTTATGGAGCACACGCATTACATAAACAGACATAAAACGTGAGAGAAAGTAATTTACCTCGTTTAATTCGCAATTCTTAGTTTAAGCGAACCAAAACGCATAACACAAAACAATCTGTGTAGTAAGACCTATTTTCATACATCCCAAATGTCCCTGAATCACCCCTTCCATTATTTCTTTTGAAGAGTGGGCATAGTTTATGTTTTGCTATCGCAGGGTCGTAATTGATGCTCTGAGTGGCGCCATGATTTTTGTTTTGATTGGTCTAGCCAAAGGACATTTTAACTTTAAGTTTAATAACATATTTTTATCAAAAATTGGAGCGAACAAAAATACATTGCAATGCTTATAGTTAGCATTTTTAATCAAATTATTTAATATGTGTTTTATTTGTTTCTACATCAAAAACATGTTAAACATGATAGTATTTATTTTCTAGTCAGAACGATGGTGTTCATACGACCTTTGACTTGAATGATATTAACGGGCGCGTACGCGTTCGCAATCCTCCATAATTGTAATATGTTTGCTACTTTTAAATTAAAATAGTTATACTTAGAAATATCATGGTATATATATATAGATAATAATGATGCAATAAGTCGTGCATTTATTTCTGCCCTAGCGAAGCATAATCTAGACCGCGAGCATATATTATTCTGATTTGAATCACTGCAAAAGCAACGAAATGGGCTTCAGACAGGGAAACAATACTATCTCGATACTGCAGCTCTATTGTTTACCTGAAATAGTGGGGTAAATGACAAACTTCCATTTCTTAAAACTGTAACTATAGATATACGTGCAGGCAGTTAATTCACTATACGAACCATTCTTTTGTACGACAGAAAGGAATGACACCCCTTTCCAAATCAAAGAAAAGGAATGTTTTGTACGTAGTTAGGCATCTTCGCAGCTGTATACATACAACACAGTATATTCGCATAATACAGTAGTGCTTATGCCAAAACAATTGTAACCATGGCAACATCTGACAATTCTGTCAAAAAGCCATGGTATATTGGCTAAATAAAAACAAGTCACATTTCCATACTACCCCGTCTCAAATGGTCGTTTGTTAATGTCTCCTCTTTATATATATTTACTTTTTGTTGTAGCCTGTGTTTTAACAAAGACAACATTGTCTCTTCTTTCAACATGATCATGAATGTAATTGTAGCTCTGAAGTCCAAAAATAACGTCACATCTTTGCTGGGGGTCTGCACAAAAATGTAAACATGGCAGTCATCATGTTAGTACGGGATGCCGCAAAACATAATTTGTGTCGTCTCTTTGTGAGATTGGTGTGGCCTCATTAGTGGGCCATTTTTTGTGATTTGTATATCAAATTAAGGCTCTCGGTGTCAAAAACGAAGTAGCATATATGAAATGCTATCATTTTGGTTCGCTTTAATCAATTGACCGAACGAACGAGATTTGTTTACTTAAAAAAAGGGATCAGTTTGTACGGGCCAAGAAATCGAATTTTCGAATACATCCTTATCATGCTTGTCCGAGCTTTGGCGTATTCACGATCGATATGGTACAGCAGTCCACAAAGGGTAATTATACGCGAACAACAGAGTTCAAAGGTCATTCCCGTACGTAAAGCGAGCACACAATCATAGTTTGGCTTAAATGACGTCACGACATCCGAGCAGATGAGTTCATTCGGATAATGTGAACACAAAAACAGGTACTTTTGAAAAACAAATGCAGACTTTATTGGAGGTTATACATTTGAAATTTGTGTGGAGATCAACCTTTGAGGGTGGGTATACAGAATAACATATATTTTACATTCGTCAATAAAGTCTTCTTTTAAATAGTTTGTTTAAATTATATAGTTTATATACCATTGATTATACGTATAAGTTTATCTGCTGAATATCCAGTTACTGTGATTATGTATTCTGTTCATCGTTCGTAAAAATGCATGTTTTGCTATTTATTGCCACTTTTTGTAATATAATTGTATATATTTCGTCCATATCATGAAAAGACACATTTTAAAAAGAAAAATACATGTTATTAAAATCAATCAGGGTGGGCCAAAACAATCGGAACGGGCCACTTCCCAAAATAAAGTAACAATATGATTATGTTCACCTAATAGGGTGTCCTTTCCAATGAAAAGCGATACCAAGAGCAGTAATTTTGGACATGTAGTAATTGTTCTAGGGCGCTTTGAGTGAGACGATGTCAGGTTCCCATTTGTCAATTTTTACCTAAAATATAGTCAGCGTCTGATAAATGAGACTTACTGCCTGTCATACTATCGAGCAACTCTGCCCATTCTCTCGGCACCGCTCGGCACACGGCTGAATGCACAATAACAATAACGCATCGATTTATCAGGTACTGACTTGGTCGCAAAAACATTGCCAAAATGGGAACCTGACATGGTGTTACTAACAGCGCCCTTAAACAAAAACTACACGACCAAAATTACTGTTATTGGTATCGCATGTCATTGGAAAAGACACTCTATCCGATGAACATACTCATTTTGTAACTTTATTTTAGGAAGTGCCCCGTTCTGTTTTTGGGGCCACCCTGTATAATAAGCCCCCAAAGTGGAAGTATACACCATTTTTAAAAACAGCGAAGTAGTATTGGACTTGGCTGAGCCGTTTTTCACATCACACAGACAAACCAACTTTCATATAGCACGATGTCATGTAAGCTATGAAATTGTAATTTCTCTATTTTGCAATCATTGTATATAGACGTTTAATTGTATATATTGTATATAATTGTGGGACCCCAAGGAAGAACAGCGGTTTTGTTTGTTTAATTCTGCTGAATTGGATCATCCCCCGTTGCACTTCATTGCTGTATTTATTGTTGTGATTTCGGAAATAAACAAACAAACAAACAAACAAGCTTACAAGCAAACGAATATTTAATATATCAGCCAAAATAGTATATAAATATTGTTTTAATACTCAGTGAATGGAAGTTGGAACATACTCTGTCATTGATGCCGACTTTTGTACAGCATAGTGTATTCTTGTTGCTTGCTACTATAGCAAATATTAGTATATTGCTTTGATGCGTTGAGATAGTCATATCATATAGTTATTATGCACATCATAGTTCAACTGTAATATACATGCATGTGGCTAATGCTACACCGCACATTGTTATACTTATGTTAATCATGCATGTACGTTATAATATAGTGTTGTTATAGTTTAGATTGTAGTTATACTATGTATAATGATTGTATATAGCCTACTCATGTTGGTATACTCTTTCCTATATATGCATGATTGCAATGTAACATAATTATGTTCTATGGACCTCTGCAATGTACAGTTGTGTCTGAAATAAAGTTTTTAATTGAATTAAACAAAACAGATGTGACGGCTAAAATGTACATGTATATCAGAGCTGACACACTACCTAGCCCTATAGACTATTATCACCTAACTAAAATACAGTACATGAGCTGCCATGTAATATTTTTGGATATTACATGGCGCTGTTACATGGCAATCAGGTGATAAAACAGTTGTTAACTTTGCTGTCGGGAAAATCATGGAATGTTCCCCATGGGAATTTAAAATGCTATTGAAAATCATGAAATCATGTGAAGAAAATAAGTCTCGGGACTTATTTACTCCCCTCGGGAGTGGAACATTTCGTGCTTTTACCTCCACCACCAGTTAACAACTGTATACTAGCATTCACTCGTGTACAGCGATTGGTGTCGTGCTTGTTTGTATAATTATACAGTATGTGTATACATGTCATCATAAGTTTAGTACAGTAGTAGAATGCGTATTTGAAAAAGAAAAACACGGTACATATACAATGAGACATACAGTATGTCACATTGTTCACATGCTCACGTGTTATGTATATTGATGTTTTTGTGCTCTATTTTGAATCCAGCAGCTGTACTGAAATACTGTACTATAATAATGTTTTTGTGTATTTTATGGTATATATAATTGATCCAATATTATTAAATCTAGTTATAAAGATAGTTATAATATGAAATGGTATACTGGTATAGACTGTCTTGTATGTGTACGATCGCTAATTAAAAAACAAAATAGAGAAAAAAAATTTCAAGTTCAAGTTCAAGTTCAATTTATTCAATAATAAAATGATATAAATATTTCGTGTGTTCTAGATGGGAAGACACATAGCGATATAGGTTTTGATGTATTAATGTTCAACTCTTGGTTATGTTTCTAGTATAGGTTTTGTGTTTTCGTTGTTATATCCATGTTGAACCATGATTTTATGTTTTGTGTTTGCTACTGCCCTGCATATTCTTTTGCAAAGGTATGACCTGGGCTCATAATAGTGTGTGCTTTCCTTTGTTGTCTGTATATATTCAATAAAGTGATGTTTACATGTTCAATAGATCACAGCTTAAATTATGTTATGTCTCCGGACTCCGGAGTCTGGTTTATAATGTTCAAGAGTTAAACATTCAGTCCGAACGACATATTGCTACCAGGCTGAATTTGAATGCAGCATGTTTGGAATATAATTGCAACTCACATGAAGACAATGAATTATCAGTGGATAAGTCAATGTATTTGACTGAAAAACAGTTTTGTGATTCATGAGGAAATTGCCCTTCGAACCAACTTTCTGTCTAGTCCAGTAGTCATCTCTAGGGCCTATAAATGTTCATAAGTCCAATGTTTTTCTTACTATTTACTATGTTCTAAATGGTTTATAGAGATAATTCAGTTTTGTTGCCACCTCGGCAACTTTGAGCAATTTTTTTTGTATAAACATTATAAAGATAATGATCTAATTTGCATATTTCTGAAATAAGGTCAGAGGTTATTAACTATCTATAATGAAAACTATTATTTAAAGGTGTTTTGGGGTAAGGAATTAATTTCCGGTGACCATTTGCATTTGCCATATGGCCAACACCCTGAAATCCAAGATGGCTGCCCCTAATTTGCATATTTATGAATATTATTGGTTTTTGGTAGTTTAATCCATTCATGAGCAAAAAGTACAGGACTGTATGTTTCTATCATGTTCTACTATGTATTAAAGATATTTTAGCTTTGTTTCCACCTTGGCAACAATCATCAATGCATATAATTAGCATAATAATGTTGTTTCACCTATTTGCATATTCCCAGAAATCAAGTAAAATCGTCTATAATGTGAACCCGAAACTAAAAATTACGAGTAATACCACTTTTCCAAGGTTTTTTTGGGGCAACAAATCTATTTCTGATACTTAATTCAACACAAAACCATGGCAACCCACATAAATCTAAGATGGCCGCCTTTGGCTGTTGTAAGGAGAGAATGTTATTAGTCTGTTTGATCGCATTTATTCCATAAATGTATTATTTGTTACTGTTAAGACCAAACTGAATTGTGAGTCCTGTATTCCCTGTATTCTGGTTGCTTATTCCAATGATTGTATTTATTTTCTAGTCAGAACGAGGGTGTTCATACAACCTTTGACTTGAATAATAAAAAAGATCATTCCGAGCTTTTAGAACCAAAAGAAGGAATACATGTATCCTAGCTTGACTAATTTTTGGATCTATTGACTTTTGTGACATTATAATACCATTCAACCATCAGTCAGCTAGATGAACAAAAGACATTGGTATTTCCACTGACCACCTGTTTACAACAGCATTGCATGTTTTATACAATGCCCACTCACCATGAAAAGAAGGGTTTCAATGAAAACATCCAATGCTAATACAATAAGATACTCAGCGGGTGAGAACATATCTTTTGTTTATGTGCATCTAGCTGATCGATTGTTGAATGGTATTGTGATGTCAGAAAAGTCAATGGTAGAGGGGTTTTTTAGAGGTGGATATTAGCAGGTAGAATAAAATTTATAGAAAAAAATAGTATACAAAATATGAAAGAAATGTACATCAAATAGTCAACAGATATGTGATGTATTCATTATTATAGATCAACCAAAGTCAACATGCGTTTTTAATTTAGTCACCCGTTAAATAAAATATTGTGCATGTGAAGGTTCGTAAAAATAGTGATTAGATAGAGAGATAATCAAGAACTATTACAAATCTTCTTTTGAAATTTTTGGAAAAGAGGAAGCATTTAAAAACAATATTATAGCGGTTGGTTCAAAATTAGCTAATATTTGTGGGGCCCCACATTTATTACAAATGGTTACGTTTATGGATATTTCAGCCGTTTACGAACCGATTTTGATCAAATAAAGTTTATTCTGTCATTAAAATATTATGTTCTTTCACATTTTACACTCAGTTTTCCATTATCTCACAAAAATGTATTATGTGTAGCGCCATCTCTACCAAAATTCAACTATCCCTTTAAAGAAATAGTTGAGTTTTTGTCAAACTGAATTTAGTAACAAAACCTGCACCATTACATTACAAATTAATAGTTATAACTCCACCATGCCCGAACACACACTTACAAACGACTAGGTGGAAGACTGGAAGACTGACATTATTTGGTATGCTTTTTCTGAAAATAAAGTTTAAATTTGAAAATTCGAGAAAAAAAAGATTGGTGCCCACTTGGCGACTTAACCACAGATCTCAGGGGATCGCTCCTATTTGGGCAAGATCGCTCTAGATCGCTAGGCCCAGATCGTTAAGTGGGCACTAGGCTTAAAGCGTCTTGCTTGAAACAAGATGTGCGGGGTAAGTCTTTTATGACACTATTCTACCTTATTGTCATAAACAAACACATAAACAAATACC
This sequence comes from Echinarachnius parma, assembly GCA_037951105.1. Taxonomy (NCBI): domain Eukaryota; kingdom Metazoa; phylum Echinodermata; class Echinoidea; order Clypeasteroida; family Echinarachniidae; genus Echinarachnius; species Echinarachnius parma. The sequence goes on along the minus strand of JBAMJV010001521.1, from coordinate 115,246 downwards.
AAAGATACATATTTTCCAATAAAACAGAGCCAGGTTATGAAAACATCAACATATTGGTCTGTTTTGGAGGCATTAAGCTTGTCTGTTTCATGTGTCCCTTGCAATTTCATCTATAGTTGAATTTTTTTATTTTTATTTAGTAACCCTTCAAAATGGTTTAAACCAATGTGTATTTAGAGAGCGCCATCTTGAGTTTGAACGCCTCTGTTTGAATGATCAAATGCTTTTTACTCAGTCGTTTGTGATTTTGAATTCCTTTCAAGCATGGTAGAGTTATAACTATTAGTTTGTAATGTAATGGTGCTGGGTTAGGGTTAGGGTTAGGGTTAGGGTTACAGTTGACCAATACTGTACTCTCTTTACCAGACTATTGGTCAAACGTAACTTTAGTAATCAAAACCTGCACCATTACGGTACAAAGTAATAGATATAACTGCTCGAAAAGTATACCCAATTACAAATGACTTAGTAAAACCCCTGTTATCATTCAAAAAGAGCCGTTACAAGAGGGGGCTATTAAAAAAATCATTGTCACTAATATACATGTTAGCATTTGAAGCAGGTCAAACCCCACTCCTCTTATCCGTCATCCTAGGGAGGGGGGGGGGGGGGGGGACTAGACGGCACGGTGACACCTCCTCCCCGTATAGTCCGGTGACTTATGTAATTTTGTGAAAATTTCATATACATTTTGGGAAACAAGCCTAAATCGACGTATTTTCATATGGAGATTTCAAATTTGCTTGTTTACATTTTTTCATTTTAGCCCAAAAGTGAGATTTTAGCCAAAAACTAAACCGCTTCGAAGAGGCAGAAAAAATGCTCGTCTGACAACTTCCGGTCATGAAAGGTGGCATAAAATGACGCGGTGAGTACACTTTAATACATGTTATCAACTTGAAAACGCATAATATATGTTTAAGTCATATTATTTAACGGAACTGTTCAATTTCCGTAGGAAAGAAGCACGAAAAACACAAATAAAAACGTGCAGTAAATACAAGTAAATTACGTTCATTTGCCATCAGTCCCATACGTGACTTTACGTGTTAGCTAATTTTTACAAATCTGCCTTCGTGATAATACCCACGAAATGAAGGAAATACAACAACAGAACTTCAAAAATATGAATTAACTGCATGTACTGGATACTTTATATTTTATGTTGTACATAATGCTAAAATTAAGACAGTGCAGTCAATCATGTAAAACTTATAATTTATAAACGAAGCCATGAATTTGAAAATGAAATTGAAAACGATAGTCTTACTCTTAGTCTTTGAGTTAGACAGTGTCGACCTAGATCGACAAATATATATCACTTTCATGGCCTCTTTGACATTATGTATTGTATTTCTCTCTGTCGGCATTAAGTGGTAGATTTGTCGATCTATTGTCGACCTAGTCCTAGCCAAATTAGGCTAGGACTAGGACCAGTCCCCTACTCCTAGACTAGTCTAGACCGTAGACGTCTCTAGTTTTGTGTAGATTCTGTCAAGAAATTGTACAGCATACATTGTATACATGTAGATTGTATATAGATGGCAGATTCGACGGTTGAGAAAATAAAAGACTAAATGAGTAAAGAGTGAGAGAGCCCTAGGGCTAGGCTAGCCTAACCTAGATCGACAAATCTATCGCTTTCATGGCCTCTTTGACATTATTATTGTCAATTTTTACTGTCGGCGACAGTGAAAGTTGACAATAATAATGTCAAAGAGGCCATGAAAGCGATAGATTTGTCGTTCTAAGCCTAACCTAGCCTAGTACTAGTACAGGCCGGCATAACCTTTAGAGAATGCCAGTGCGAAACACCAGCGCTCTGCCCTGGCGTTCTCTAGATCGAGCTAGAGTTAAGGCCGGCCTAGCCTAGTTGCTTCCTAGACCAGGTCCTCCCTAAGCTATGGGCTATGTCACAGTAACTGGAGGTAAATCTGTAGAGCTAGAAAAATCTAGTCAATAACACTAACACTAACTAAAGCTTATTTATCAGAATCAATTATCTTTCAATTTTAATAATAAGTGCCAGCATAGACCCAAATGAGACTGTAAATATTTGTTTACTGTAGGCTAAATGAAATAGCATGCGATCTCATTTCATTTCCTAATAACTATTTAATTCTGAAATCCAACTTCAAGTTACTTGCAATTGTCTGGGTATGATCTACTGGAGATGTAGACTTATTCCTATTCAGTTTATTTGTCAAATGAAAACAAGTACCAACGTCCAACACTTAAATGATAACAAAAATAAAAAGCCAATAAGCAAAATATCCACATATGTACGTGTTTGTTTGTATTACTGTAAATTCAATTTTTAGAAAACCACATCAACCATTTCAAAATATTTCAATTAAAGAACTAATCACTGATTGTCCCCTTTTAATATGTAGAGATGACAAAGTCAAATTATGTAAGTCCATTGTCACTGACACAAATAAACAGAACTCAAGTAAAGGATTTTGAGGGAGCAAGTGCCCCCTCCTACCTTCTCCCTTGCACTACACTGCTATATCAATTTTTAAACAGATGCAAAGTTGATTCAATCTACATAGATATCATTTTGTCTTCCTGGTCACTTTGGGTCCCATTAGACTTCCAAAAGGCTACCCATAACGGAAGTTGTCATCCAAATGCATGGCAAGGCATTCGTTTTTTGTATTATTTAATTGTGTTGATTTAGTTTGGAAAATACCTTTCCCTTACTTGTTTGTTTTATTGTATCGGCTGCAGTGTACCGCTGGATACAAATTAAAATTATGGTCAACAAAATGTATTTATATGTGATGCAAAGTTCCTATACATTATTTTGTCATCCAGGTCACTTTGGGTCCCATTGGACTTCCAAACGACTCACCATTCTGGAAGTTCATCACAAGGCATGGCTGGACATGTGATTGAGTAACTATGATGGTAAGTGATAAGTAGGAAATTCCTCTGTAATGTTTTTAATGCCAAATTTACAAATAAATGTGACATTCAATTCAATTCAACATCTAACTTAAACATATTTACTGGCATTACTGCTCTTACATGGAGAATTTCTTTTTAGCAGTTTTGGGTTCAATGCTTTACATTCCTAGAATGCCCAAGTGTAATTCCCTAATCAATTGCCCAGACCTGGAGTGAACAAAGCCACAATTCAGAACCGGGCTTATTGAAAAGATTGATTGGATATGTAACCAATCTCATATGGGAACCTGGTGGGTCCAAGGAATGACTGTAAAGTGTCAACTCCACGAAAATTGTTCTATAGCTTATGGTAAGAGAATAATACAATATGGTTAGATTTTTCAAATGCCCCTTTAGTATGATGATATCTATCATTCAGCTCAAGAGCGTTAATGAACGGTCATAAACCTCATAAGCGTCGTACAGTAATTTGTTGTAAAAGCTGACGCATATTTTCGCTTTTTTTAAACCAGGAAAGCGGTTTTCTTTTTTAATGAAACTTTCACACATCATTCGGACATATCTTACAATGATTTAGGTACAGAATTGAAGTCTCAAATATAATTTTGGGCAATATCTGACACTTTACAGGTTCACCTTCAACTTTAGGGGAACCACCAACATAGGTATATATAAGTATATATAAATACAAACTTAATGCACACTATAAAGACCCTGATTTTTGATGAACTTTCAACTTCAAGTTCTGAATGCTACAGGTTGTACTTTTTAACTATGCAGCCATTGAGTGGATTGCCAGTGAGCAATAATATCCAATAGCATGTTCTCCTCTCTTCTTCTATTAAAACATGTTAAACACACAATTCATGTAACTATCATGAATTATCAATATTTTAAATTTTGTTTTATAACCTTTTCCTGGATGAATAGTACAAACAAAATAATATAACATTAACAACTTCTAGTCAATATAATTGTCCTGTTTCTTTTATATTTGTTTTATTCCCTACTGCAGGATCATGACCTGGATGGATTGTGAATCACCATAGGCGTCAATTTATTCTCTCCAATTTGGAAGGGGAAGGCGGGGGTACGTAGGGGACCCATATTTTGTAACCGAACGACACCTAAAGTCAACGAACATTGTGTGTACGTAGCACAATTGGCGAGCACTTTGGCAAAAAACACCTGAGAATATGGTCTGTGTAGGACCATGATATGTAACCACTGCTGGGGCACAGGGGGGCAGAGCCCCTGTAAGGCTTTTCTGATTTTAATAGCTGCCTACAGGTATAAAATCAGTCAAGGGATAAACACAATTAGAATCTTATCCAGAAGTAAAGATGTTGTTCATAATTAGATTCCCAAAGTTAGCTAATAGTATCAGCTCTATTTCAGTGGGCATAGCGAAAACGTGTATGTACAGGGAATTGGGTCAGATGGCCTTTTTGCTAACCTTTTTATTATATTTACTATAAATCCTATTCAAATTTACCTTTTGACAATTGAGAGCTTACAACTTTTTAAATCAGACATACATTTTGAAATAGCTATTAAAAAAAAACTTTACTTAGACAGTTTTATCAGGTGATTATAGCCTTCAATATATTTTGGACTGTGTATGTTGAATTTAGAATATGAGCATGTAATATAAACCCTGGACGTTTTCTTTACACTCATTTAATTAATTTTATTGAAGTAGGCTACTTACATTTTGATAAGCATTCAATATAACCCAACAAGTCTTTATTAATTAACTGTAATTTAATGTTATGATTTACAGTTTACAGCCATTTGCTCTCCTGTGCATTATTATTGATTTGCTTGTAATTCTTACTCGATTAGTTAAAGGGATAATTGAGTTTTGGTAGAGAAGGCGCTACATACAATTGTTTTTTGTGAGATAATGAAAAACTGAGTGTAAAATTTGAAAGAGTATACTATTTTAATGACAGAATAAACTTTATTGATCAAAATCGGTTCAGAAACGGCTGAAATATCCATAAACAAAGCCATTTATTATAAATGTGGGGCCCCACACTTATTCGATAATTTTGAACCAGCCGTTACAATTTTTAAAAATGCTTTCTCTTTTCAAAAAGTTACAAAATAGGTATTTAAATAGTTGTTGATTATCTCTCTATCTAATCACTATTTCAACAAAACATCACATGCACAATATTTGATTCAAAATGATTCAAACCGATGAGTATTTAGAGAGCGCCCTCTTGAGTTTTAACGGCTCTTTTTTAATGATAACAGGATCTTTACTAAGGCATTTGTAATGTTGTATTCCTTCCGAGTTATAACTATTAGTTTGTGATGCAATGATGCAGGTTTTGGTTACTAAAATACAGTTTGACCAAAACTGTACTCTCCTTACCAGAACTCAACTATCCCTTTAATCAATGTTTGCATTTGTTCGTTCATGGTTTATTTGTAACTTTGATAGAAACTACAAATTTTATATAAACATTATGCTTTGAACGCTCTTACAATTAGTTTAATTAAAGTGAAGTTTACCCATGTATTATTATAATTTATATTTATATTTTTAATCATTGAATATAACTTTAGTTACTTTACGTAAAGTTTGTTTGATAATGCGTATTTGATGGTTAATTTACACTGGGTTGATAATGTTGATAATGTTGTTATTCTTCATATTTTGAAATGCAATATTTAAATTGTGCCATTCAACAATTACTTGCATTCTTATTTATATTTTGTATTGGTATAATATTATGTATATTTTCTTTCAATTTGTATGATATTTGTAATGTTTTTTACCTTGTAAATTCACTTGTAATTTAGCATTTTGATTGAATTAAAGTATTAGAATGTTCATAAGATGTTTATTATTGTAGAAGGTAGCACACATACTCCATTGCAGAAGCGTATTTGCTATTGTATATTATTCTGATTTGTTTATGAAAAGTATTGTTAGTACTGTTTTCCTTGTGGTAAGATATATATACCCTGGATATGAAATGCGAGTTATGATTAAATGGTATAAATACATGTAAATCAAATTATTTCAATTTTATTGTAAATGTGTGTGTGTCGTTTGCCTATTGTTTAATGATGAACAAATACAAGATATGACAAAATAGATTTCCTGAAAGGAATTTAAATGTATTCAGAAGTGAAATATTTGAACCCAAAATTCAAAATTGAATTACAATTCTTCGCCTGCATTGTATCAATCGCTCAGATTTATATGGACTGTACAACACAATCATTGTAAACAAATCAATGTATACGATACAGGCTTCATATCAATAGATCTATGTATAACCGATTTCTGATAATTATGGGGATGTCAGTTACATGATATGATCCACGTGAATGATGATGTTGATGGTGGGATAGTAATAATATCCTTCAAATGAAGTGATTATACGTTTACCGATTATAGTGGTTCATTATAATGAGAGGTGGAAGAAAAGAGGGTGGGGAAAGTGAAACATGCAAATTGGTTGACATGGTGCATCATAAAACTATAATAACGAAAGAGATTAAGGAAGTCGATCTATGTAAGCACTGAACCGTGACATGACGTCACATGACGTCATCTAATTAGCATAATTGAATATTAATGATGTATTGTTATTTAAATAATGACGTCACGTCTTTGTATATATGAATATGTATGAGATGACGTAAGAAGTAAGCGTAAAATGAAATGTTAGTTAAAGTTGTCATGGTAATAAACAAAAGGCGATGACGTGGAGATGTTGAGACAAAGGTTCTTTGTAATTGAAAGTTATATTTAGTTCTGGTACAAAGGGAATGACTTATTTTTAGATTTGGGAATAAAAGACAGAGTTGAATAGTCGCTTGACAACGTGTAAACTTCGATACGGTGTTTGTCAAAACATAGGAAAAGTTGGTGATCGTACGACTCGACCTATGATTGGTTGTACAAGTCGTGACGTACATTGGGGGCAATCGTTGATTCGTCGAAGCTAGTCGTTGGTCGGCACCCTAACAACGAATGGTGCGAATCGTTGCCATAACATACAAAAGTTGACAACGTTGTGAATCCAATAAATAATAGTTTGTACTAAGTACTCACCCTGTAACTTGATAGATGTATATACACGCTGTTTCTTCACACGGTTCCGATAAAATAATTTGTCGGACGATGTTCCAGAGGTAGCAACACAAACAGTCATATAGAAATAAACTATAAAGAAGTCTTGAAATAGTCCAAAAGTTTCGGGGTTCCGAAATAATAGTCCAATGTTGATTGGAATAATCAAATAAAGTCATACGAGATGAAACTGTGAAAAATATAAGACACGTAAAGTTCAAACGCGAAATCAAAAATAATTAACACTACAAACGGAGTGCAAACGTAACATTACAAGGAATGAACACCACAAACGAACACTGCAAAACGGTCACTGCATACATTGTAATCCCTGACACACTTTTTATTCCTCACCATCCGGGGTTGTTGTCACTGGTCCGGTGTACCTTACAAACAGGTTGGTGTATCCCTTTTGTAGGTAGCGAGGCAAGATGAATATTTCAAAATCCGTAGCAGTCCAACCCTTCTCCATCATGTAATCGATCAAACAGTCGGGATTATTAAGAGCTCCTAACATCCAATCCCAATCTTCTTCGGAAGGATACTGGTCGAGACTTCCAGCACCGCGCACTTGCAATACTTTCTCGTTAGAACATAACCAAGTTTTAAAGTTATCTCTTACATAGGAGAAATCCCAGTAGTCTCCAAATATCTCGTCGGGGGAGAGACCATCGTCCAACATATCTACAATCGCTGCATAACCCAGTTCGGGAAAACACATAGCTACACGAAAGTTTTCATCCGCGTCGGCCTTGGCGCGAATACAAGTGCTGTATTGATTTAAGTCGTGTTTAAAAAGGTCCAAACTCCCCATTTTACACGAACGGTACTTCCCAAACTCTAGCAAAGCGAAGAATGAACCGTCTCTACAACAGTCGGTCGCTCAGTTACCAAAGAAGGTTTATTGGTAGATACTACTATACCGTAGGCTATTGATCATAACCGTACACCTTTTGTTCTTATGGTCCTGTCTTGGGAGCTTTATATTTGCTCGCTAAAAGGTACGCTTCTATAGGAGAGGGGGTGTTATTTACCTACCTCTTTGGTCGAGGTAGGTAGGACTGAAAAATACAAAGCAGCATACAAAACAAAGTACAAACGTAAAATTACAAGGAATGAACACCACAAACGATCACTGCATAACGGTCACTGCATACATTGTAATCCCTGACACACTTTTTATTCCTCAATATCCGGGGTTGTTGTCACTGGTCCGGTGTACCATGCAACCAGGTTGGTGTATCCCTTTTGTAGGTAGCGAGGCAAGATTAATATTACGAAGTCCGTATCAGCCCAACCCCTCTCGGTCAGGTAATCGGTTAAACAGTCGGGGTCATTAAGAGCTCCTACCATGTAACGCCAATCTTCTTCGGTATGATACTGGACGATACTTCCAGCACCACGCACTTGCAATAACCTCTCGTTACAACATGCCCAAGCATTAAAGGTATCTCTTACATAGGCGAGATCCCAGTATTCTCCAAATATTACGTCGGGGGAGAGACCAGCGCTCAACATATCTACAATCGTTGAATCATCCATTTCGGGATAGTACATAGCTGCCTCAAAGTTATTATCCGCGTAGGCTCTGGTCTCAATATTAGTTCTGTATCTACCTATGTCGCGTTTAAAAAGGTCCAAACTCCCCATTTTGCACGAACGGTACCTCCCAAACTCTATCGAAGCGAAGAATGAGTCGTCTCTACAACAAACGGTCGCTCAGCTACCATAGAAAGTTTATTAGTAGACATTACTATACCCCTAACCCTGACTATTGAACACAACCGTACTTTTTGTTTGTTCTTATGGCCATTTGTTGAGAGGTTTTATTTGTTCGCTGAAAGGTGGACGTATCAAGAAGAGGAGACGTTATTTACTTTCCTCTTTAGATAACTGTTTCGTTAATTATTTCGGGACATTATATTTACCCCTAGATCTAGGTCGGTAGGAGGTGCTGAGTGGTGTGTGGAGGGGATAGGGGGTGAACATGTTTGTTTAATACCGATGTCACAGTGAAGTAAATATAATCTAGCCCCCACCCTCACCCTCTATGTTATGTTTTCTTGTAACCATACATCCAAACAAGTTGTCTATTAATAACAGTAAGATGTCCCCCTGTGTCATAGCAATGAATGAGAGTGTTATGTTTACTTGTAACCATGATCCCAAATAAATCGCCTATTTATACCACAGAGAAGTCCTCGATTTCACCATAAATGTGAAAGGCGGAGGAAGACTGAACAACAACAGAGACTCATCGAGAAGTTGGGCGATCACTATTTTAAAACCTGCGCTCTACGTTTTTCAACGGGAAATATTTTAAAAGTTTGATCTTGAAAATTCATGTAAACGGATCTTGGTGAAAGGATTTAGTTTAGTTTTCAGATATACCGTGTCACCTTGTACAACGATAACTTTGGTGAGTTAAATAACTACATTTATACTTGTACGTAGTGTTTGTGCGCTGATATATAATATACAAACTAAACGGTATAATTTTTTACAGCATTTGAAAATATGTGTTAATAATTGAATGGATATATGTGTATGTGATGTATGTGTGTGTGTGTGTGTGTGTGTGTGTGTGTGTGTGTGTGTGTGTGTGTGTGTGTGTGCGTGTGTGTGTGTGTGTGTGTGTGAGGGTACGGATTGGATGTAGCTTGCGCTAGAGTGAGAGAATGACTAGTAGATACGTTGTGTAAATATATCATGTCTCATTTGTTTGTCTAATTGATGTACAACGTTGTCTTGCATATATGTCCCTCTAAACGAGGGAATTCAGTGTTTACTCAGATTTAATTCATGAGTACATCGGTGTGTGTGTGGGTGCGCTATGTTTTACGGTTCCAGCAGTTTGCTATATTGACACAGTGTCTTATTCGAGAAAGAGTTATTGTAATCCCTAATGAACTTCGATGACTTCTCTTGTTGACCTTACGGCTTTTACCTAGCAGACAAACTATATTCATCCCATTTAATTTTGTATTTTACAGAATATAATGGCTAGTCAGTGGACTTCTCAAGATGAAAAAAAGTATCGTGACGCAAAGGATAATCTTACAAAAATGGAAGAGCGCCGTCTACGGCATATGGAGCAGGAGGCTGTGGCTAGAGCTGTGAGACGTAGTTTAGAGCGGTATGAAATCCTGCATGGTAGGAGAGGGATCGAAGAACCAGTACCCTCTACATCTACGATGGGGGATAGCTACCCGGTTATTCCCGATACACAATCCGAGGAAGTGAGCATAGGCGACTACCCTGTTATTCCTGACACCCAGGACGATGAAGAGGAGGTAGATGAGTATCCCATCATCCCCGACACCCCGCCAGATCTCGAAAGGGCCGCTGCTCAGGAAGACGTGGTGAGTTACGCATAATAAATTACGTTTTAAGTAGAAACAGCTTTAGAAAAAAGTAGATCTAAGATGTTTATAATGATGTAGTTACACATTGAATTGTTTACCTTTTTTAGACCGTGTATTTATTTGTCTCTCATGCGCTCCATATTTGATACAGATTGAGATAAGCGATGACGAGTCGGCTGATATGGAGATCGCGGTCAGCGACGACGAATCGGTCGCTATGGAGATATCCGGAAATTCGGGAAGAGATGACGCGGAACGAGAGGATATTCCAATGGTTCAAGCACCCGAAGATATTATGGTGAGTACATATTTTAAAACGAATAACATTATTCAAACATTAATAATAAAGCTAATTTATTATAGAGACGAGGACTTATAATAGTTTTCCGTAACCTTTTGTATCTTCCCTTATACAGGAGTTGATTGAAAGGTATTATAACATCGCTGGACTGCAGGAACGGGAGGTTGAACGCTTTGGTGGAAGGGTGACGGACCATCGTGTCATAGTTCGCCCGTTGAACGACCTGCTAGAGTATATGCATCCGGAAGATGTGGTAACCGCGTTATTACAGAGTATAATAAATCGTTTGACAGTCAATATGGCTGACCATGACCTGGTAGGCTTCTGCATACATTCCCCTTTACTCCGTCAGGAGATTGGAATTCCCCTTACTCGAAAGGATCAGATGACTCCACAAAGAATTCTGGCCATTATCGAGCAAATTTTACAGTCAAATGACCAGTTTCTACTGTCAGGTTCTTTCGAGATAAGGGTAATACATGTGAGGATGCCTCAGGGGGGAAGACCGAAAGAAAACTGCATACCACTAAGTAAATTCATTAGACGCAAAATGCGATTCATCCGTATACAAAATGATGACAATCTGTGTTGCGCCAGAGCTCTTGTTGTGGCAATGGCCTATGCTCATAGGAAGCAGGACCCTTCTACTTATTCGCGTATAAGTAGACAAGAAGGTCAGTTCCAGTTAAACAGAGCAACTGAATTGCATGATCGCGTGTTTGGTGAAGGCGCAGAGAAAGGAAAGTGTGGGATACCGGAACTCCAAAAATTTCAGGAATATCTTCTCCCCTTAGGCTACCAGGTTGTGGTCTACGCCAACATGAGTAATAAAGGGATAATTTACAAGGGAGCCCCCGCCGAACACATGTTGACGCTTTTCCTACATGGTGGGCATTTCGATGTAATTACCAGTCTGCCTGCCTTCCTTGGAAAGGTGTACTTTTGTACCACGTGTTTCAAGGGGTATGACTGGAAGGCGAGACACGTATGCATCGATTCATGCAATATGTGTAAGCATAAGACGGGGTGTGTGTGAGCGATGGTTCTTTCCCTACATGCCTAACCTGTAATAGAACTTTCAAAAACCAGACTTGCTACGACAATCACCTTCAGAAAGGTTCTGGATCAGCTTCTCGCTCTATCTGTGAGCAAGTGTACAGATGTAAGTGCAAGCAATTGATTGATACGCGCGTTACGGGAACAAAAAAGCAGCATAACTGTAAGGAGGTGTACTGTGAACGATGCAAGTGTACTGTCCTGAAAGAGAATCATCAGTGCTACATCAAACCATTGCCAAAACTGCCAAAGTCAAAAGGGGTTAAGAAAAATGATGAATTGGGTGATATCCATAAAGAGGGTAAGCAGAGATTTATATTTTTTGATTTTGAGTGTAGGCAGGATACAGATGTGGGAGACAATCGTCACGGTCGTGTCTTCAAGCATACCCCTAACCTTTGTGTAGCGTTACGGGTTTGCGAAGAATGCCACGACCGAGTCGATGAAATATGTGACCGATGTGGTACAAGGGAGCATATTTTCAAGGGGGAGGGAACATTGGACAGTTTTTGTGAATGGTTGCTAGGTGTTGATGAGGATCACAAGGGAGTCATTGCAATCGCTCATAACTCTAAAGCGTATGACGCTCAGTTTATTCAAGAATTTTGTCATAGAAGCGGTATTACGCCAGATGTAATAATGAGTGGTTCTAAGATCTTGAGCTTAAGCGTGAACGAGGTCAAAGTCATTGATTCGCTTAGTTTTCTTGCCATGCCCCTTTCATCCTTTCCTTCTACATTCCAGCTCAAAGAGTTGAAAAAGGGATTCTTCCCCCACTTCTTCAACACTGTCGAGAATCAAGAATTCGAAGGACCTAAATTGCCAGCGCGCGAGCATTATGATCCTGACGGTATGTCCGAGGAGAAACGCGCCGAGTTTAACGTTTGGTACGCGGAACATCTGAACGACAGGTTCAACTTTCAAAAAGAACTCCTAGAGTACTGTCGCTCCGATGTACAAATTCTAATGGAGGGGTGTATGGCATTTAGGGGGCTATTTATGAGTATCACAAAGAACGTTGACCCCTTCCAAAATATCACGATAGCCGCAGCGTGCAACACCGTTTACAGGAAACATTTTCTCAAAACAGACACAATAGGACTCATTCCAAATCACGGGTATAGAAGCAAAGAACGTCATTCTATCGTTGCCTTGAAATGGTTAAAGTGGGTCAGTCATAATGGAGGGATCACCCTACAGCACGCCAGAAATGGCGGGGAGTACAAAATCTCCAACTACAGAGTAGACGGGTTTCATGCGGAATCGGGTACTGTTTACGAATTTTTAGGGGACATATGGCATGGTTGCCCGAAATGTTACAAGAGGCGTGATACTCTCGTACCCGGTAGCGCTGACACTGTACAGGATGTGTACGAGAGCACGCTACTTAGACTAAATACAATTCGAAAAATGGGATACAAAGTTGTTGTAATGTGGGAATGCGATTTCCGTAAAGCTTTGAAGGAGGATGAGGAAATGAGAAGGTTTGTAGAAAGTTTAGATATTATGGAACCTCTAAATCCCCGACAATCGTTTTACGGAGGTCGCACAAACTCCATTAAACTCTACCACAAAGTTCAAGGCAACGAGAAAATCCGGTATGTAGATGTCTGCTCTCTGTACCCGTATATATGTAAGTATGCACAATATCCAATAGGTCATCCTGAAATTATCACCGAAAACTTCCAAAACATCAACGACTATTTTGGAATTATAAGTTGCAAGGTCTGTCCTCCTCGGAATCTTTTCCATCCGGTTCTGCCATACAGAAGTGAAGAAGGGAAGCTACTTTTCCCTCTGTGTAGGACGTGTGTTGAAACTAAACAAGAAACGACATGTACACACACGGATGATGAGAGAGCAATGCAGTCTACATGGGTTACCGAGGAAGTGAAGAAGGCCGTAGACCTAGGTTACAAAGTAGTCGAGATGTTTGAAGTTTGGAATTACACCGAAACGAGTACATACAACTCAGACACACAAGAGGGAGGACTTTTCAGTGATTATATCAATCTGTTCCTAAAGGTCAAACAAGAATCGAGTGGTTGGCCTGCGGAATGTCGTTCAGACGAAGAACAGGTGAACCCCCAAACTGAAGAGGCTAGAAATACATACCTCGATGAATATAGAGAAAAAGAAGGAGTGTGTTTGGATTCTTCTAAAATTAAAACAAACAAGGGTCTCAGGGCCGTCAGTAAAATTTGTTTGAACAGTTTCTGGGGCAAGTTTGGTCAGAGGAATAATCTTCCTAAAACTGTTTATTTCAATGAACCTGAAAAGTTCTACTCTCTCATCACAGACCCCACTAACATCATCAAAAGCGTAGATTTCCCTAGCGAGTATTTAGCTCAGGTGCAGTATCTGAAAGATGATGAATTCCAAGAAATTCTCATCAATACTAATGTGGTAGTGGCTGCGTTCACCACGTGCTGGGCCCGCTTGAAGCTCTACACATACCTCGAGAAGCTTCAGAAAAACGTCTTATACTTTGACACTGATTCTATCATATACCTCAAAGACGAATTGGTGGAGGATATACCCACCGGGAACTTTTTGGGTGATATGACGGATGAGCTGGAAAAGGATTTTGGGGTGGGTAGCTACATCACAGAACTGGTAGCACTTGGGCCCAAAAATTATAGCTACAAGGTGTATTCCACTAAGCAAAACAGCGAAGTAGTTGGGGCGTGTAAGGTCCGGGGTATCACCTTGAACCATCGCAACCTACAACTTGTCAACTTTGCGAGTTGCGTCGAGCTTGTTCGTGGTGAACGTAGTCATACTACCGTTATCAATACTCACAGCATTGCCAGGAATAGGGTCAACAACGTTGTTACACGCACAGAGTTGAAAGTACATCGGATGGTGTACGATAAGAGAGTAAGAATAAATGACTTTGACACTGTTCCGTATGGGTTTTGATTTACCCGTTCTCTAATATCTTGCCGTACATCTGCCATTTATGCAATATTAGTAATATTCTGAGCGTTATAGGTTGATGCTTTGCGATTTTGCTCCCGGTGCTTATCAACCATTGCTTTGTGCTGTGCAATATGTATTTCTTCATATTTCCCCTTTTTTAAGTCACCTCTTGCCTTATCCGTATTGATCGATGTATTTCTTTATATTTCCCTCTTTTTAAGCCAGCTCTTGCCTCGTTTCATTTTTTATTGAATTTTCTACCGTCATTGCGCGAGAGGAAGTGAGTGTGTGCATACCTTTTGAAACACGAGGTAATTTGGGACCCCAAACATATAGCAGCAAACTCTGTAAAACGCATTTTATCTGTCTGGTTACGCCCATGTTATCCCATAATTTTATAAACCGTATTATGTTTTATTATTGCTTGATAATATATATATCCTATAAATACGTGCTATATTAAAATAACTATCATCATGTAAAACTGACTTGAATGTCCCATAATTTTATAAACCGTATTATGTTTTATTATTATTGCTTGATAATATATATATCCTATAAATACGTGCTATATTAAAATAACTACCATCATGTAAAAGAATGTCTTGTTTCATTATTATTACAGAGTCTGTGTAAATATGCGTTGTTGTTGATTTTGTATATTGTTACGACTGGTGTACGAATGAGGATGATGAATTAGTGAGAGGGGGAAAGTTTAATCTATAAAGAGTAATGTTTGTAAGATAAGGGACCCATAATCAGGAATGGATGTACGACTGAAACATCCTTTTACGGCTCTAGTTGCTGGTCCTACAGGTTGTGGCAAGACTCAGTTTGTTACAAAGTTAATAAAGCATCATGCAGACCTGGTTGATAAGCCCTTTCAGAAGATCCTATGGTGTTATGGCGAATATCAGTTGGGGTATGCTCAAATGGCCCAGGATATGCCGAACATTCAGCTTAACGAAGGTATTCCTATGGATATGGAAAGTATTTTTGATCGTGGTAAGAACAATCTAATTATTTTGGACGATTTGATGTCTCAGGCAAATAAAGATCAAAAAGTATCGGCACTCTTCACCAAAGGAAGTCATCACAAGAATTTATCCGTAATTCTAATAAGTCAGAACCTCTTTCATCAGGGGAAAGAGAGTCGTACCATATCTCTGAACGCTCACTACATGGTGTTGTTCAAGAACCCTCGGGACTCTTCACAAATCATACATCTAGCAAAACAGGTGTATCCGCAAAACACAAAGTTCTTACAAGAGGCGTACAAAGATGCAACGAAGTCTTCTTACGGTTATCTTTTCATCGATCTGAAACCAGATACGCCTGAAGAACTACGTCTGAGAACAAAGATCTTTCCGGATGATACGAATACGGTGTATGTCATGAAATAAGATATAAAATACAAACTAAAACGCTTGAACGTTCATTAACTTAATAAATATCCTGGTGATAGCATACCGCACCTCATTCGCTATGTCTAATCGACTGGAGAAGAACGCACCTTACCTGCATGTTCTCGCAGACGGGAGTCCCTCTCAAAGAAAAGGCGTATTACAGGGCGCCAGGAAGGATTTGATAGAGTGTCTGTGTGAGTGTGCCCTCAACGTTCTACAGGGAAACGTTCCACTGTCAACGAGTCAGAAGAGGCGTCTGAAATGTCACAAGAATACACTTCGTGTTCTCAGTGATAAGAAAACTTCGTTAAAACAGAAAAAGAGGAAACTCATCAACCAGAAAGGAGGCTTCCTTAGAGTACTAGCTGGACCTATATTGGGCTTACTCGGGGACCTGGTAATTGGGGGAATTAAGAAGAGTATCGTACGAAGACGACAACGACGGGCTAACAGAAAGAAAAATCATGCAGTACGCTAAGAAAATGGTTCTGGTACCCCACGACATGGTTCAACAGGTACATGCCTCGCATCAACACAATTTAGCTCCAACGTACCAGGGACTACAAGGTTTAGATGAACAGATGCAAAAAATTTTACGTCGTCATGATATACCTCAAGATGAACGAGTGAAACTCTATCAGCAAGCCCTCATGGGGTACATTGACATGCAGCAAAGGTTAAATCAGCCTATGGCTATTACCGTACAATCAACTACTGATCCGCCCGTAGAAGATACTAAGACATCTCAGGCCGAGAACAAGAGTGAATCATTTCCAGCACCAACAGTTTGGATTCAGCGAGTGGTTGATAACGTACCAAAAACACTGAAAAGAAAGGCAACGCAGATCATGAGACTTATCGTCGATGCACCGAGTCAAACATTAGGGATATCCACCAAGGGGGAATTGGTCATTAACGGTGAGGTTGTAGAAGGGACTCATATTGTGGATTTGATCAATGACGTTCTGAGGAAGAGAAAGACATTTACCCCTAAAGGCTGGCAGGTATTTGCCCGTAGTTTGTCTCAACTACATCCACCTAGAGAACTCATTGGTAATGAGGACCGCTGGAGGATCATTCAGCAGCATACCCAACAATCAAGTCTCGACACATCCGTCAGTAAGAAGGAGGAGGGGGACGACGGAGGTTCTCAAGATGAAGATGGAATGTACGCAGTAGCCGATCATTTACCAACACGCAACCGTCGTAGGAGTAGACAGCGAGATAAAATCGCCTGGATGCCTTATTAATACGGTCCCGATAGGGTATCATCTTCATTTTAGGGAGAGACCATCGTCCATCAACATCATGGGTTGTTGGACACCTTCGATCGGGCTCGAGCTTAAGCGTATCAGGTGCGCTTTAGCCTGTTGCAGGGGAAAGATTAATATAAACAGCACCGACTGGCACGATGGAAGCAATACTCCAAAAGTTGTACTACGACCCAAATCATCCTGCTGGTTTCGGTGGTGTAGATGTTGTGTACCGGGAAGCCAGAAAAGCAAAGGACGATATCAGCAAGGAGCAAGTTAGGAAGTGGATGCAGCAACAACCAGCTTACACCCTTCACAGGCTTCTTCGTCGTAAATCTAGACGGAACAGAACTGTAGTATATGGGATTGATTCTCAATTTCAGATTGATCTAGCGGATCTAAGTGCATATTCAAAGCTGAATAGAGGATTCAAGTACTTGTTGACGTGCATAGACATTTTTTCCAAGTACGCATGGGTGGTACCCATAAGGGACAAGAAAGGACCTACGCTGGTTAAAGCATTCCGATCCATTTTGAAAGAAGGGCGGAAGCCTTACAAAGTTCAATCTGATAAAGGGGGAGAATTTATCAACCGTCATTTCCAGAAGTTAATGAAGGACGAAGGAATCAAGTTCTTCACAACCAACAATGAAACAAAAGCCAGCGTTGTTGAGAGATTCAACAGAACCTTAAAGGAAAGAATGTGGAAGTACTTTACGAGTAAAGGTACACACAAATACATTGATGTGCTACAACAGTTTGTGTCAGCATACAATAGAAGGAAACATTCTAGTATAGAAAGAGCGCCAATCGAAGTCAAACCAACCAATGAAAAGGAGACGTGGTTGACGCTATACGGCGACCTGGTAAAAGAAAGGAAGGAGAAGATGAAGAAACGATTTAAGGTTGGAGACAACGTCAGGCTTTCCATGACGACTCAGCCTTTTCGTAAGGGATACCGTGGCTCCTGGACTAACGAGATATTTACGGTGAATAAGGTGTTAAGACGAATTCCTCCCGTATACAGGGTTAATGATGCGCATGGCGAAGCTGTTTCTGGTACGTTTTATACGGAGGAGTTACAGAAGGTGTTTCTACCGAGCGATGACGTATACAGAATCGAACGCATTCTGAGCAAACGGAAGAGGGGCGGTGTAACCGAGTACTTGGTCAAATGGTGGGGTTACCCCGATAAGTTCAACAGTTATGTGACGGATGTCGTTAGTCTGGCTTAAAATAATAATCATTTCTTGTAAAGCGTTTAGAATACCTTTGAACGTCATGGCAATAGCAACCAAATCAGCCTTTTTTCTCACGCTACCGAGCAACAGCTCGCTTCGAGATTTCCCCGGTAACACCTTGTCGTCTTTCACGGTAAAACTACCACAAACCGTGTTACTGGAAGGAGTTTGGGAAGTCGCGCTAGCCGAAATCCATTACCCTCACCGTTGGCATAATCACCATACAGAACGAGGCAATTCCGGAATATCGTACAGTAAAGACGGTGGAGAAACTTGGCTTCCTCATCATATTCAACCTGGATACTACGGAGATGTCCCAACTCTCTTGGAGATATTGGTGCCCGAAAAAATACGTGACATATTCAGGTTTACCTTCGACCCCGTCACTCAGAGGGTCCACGTTGCCGTCACGAATCTTTACTTTGGCGTAAAGTTTACTGGAAATCTAGCGACTATGCTAGGTTTCGAAGACGACATACCAATTAGGAGTTCTACCTTTAGTTATCAACCGGTAGACATACACCTGATACATAATCTCTTTGTGTACTCAGATATTGTAGAACACCAGATTGTGGGAGATACGAGGGCCCCGCTGCTCCGCGTCGTGTCCGTGAAAAACAGTCATGGTAAGGATGTGACCATTAACTATGATCAACCCCACTACATACCGGTGAACCAAAAATTGTTTAGTACGGTAGAGATTGATATAAGGGATGCCACCGGTCAAAAAATCCCATTTCAACGGGGAAGAGTAGTCGTGAAACTACATTTCAGACCAAGAGCTCCTACCTTGTACGATTAAATATCTAGCCATGGCTCGCTCCGGATTAGTTTCACCTCAGATGTATAGCGACCACTATACGCATCAAGTTGGACACGGGTTACCGGTTTACGCCGGAGGGGTAACCCAAAACGGATATGGAATTGGGGGGTTACTGGCAAGGGGTCTTAGGGCAGCTGTCCCCCTACTCAAACCTCTGCTAAAACGAGGTACACAGATTGTTACCAAGAAAGCTTTGAGTAGAGGTGGAAGACGGCTGGCCCATAGGGCTTTGGGTGCCGGCATTGATTATGCATCCGGAAAGCTATCCGGGAAAACCGGGAGCCCTACAGTTAGAAAGCCAAGACGTGGAGTAAAGCGTCGATTGAAGCAGACCAAAAGGTCTGTGAATCATCAAAACCGTAATAAAAGAAAGAAACGGACTTCTACATCAGGCACTACCGCTCGAGTCGCTGTCAAGAGAAGAACTCCCGACATATTTGACGAGTAATATTGACCAGTGATTGTACCGAAGGTTAACAATGGCTTTTGTTCACAACGATTCTTGGAATGCACCAAATCGGAACTCGATCTCTTCACGGTTCCACCTACTCAGACAAGTATAGAGCAAGGACAATGGATAGAGTTTCACCCTATCGCTCAGTTTTCGGATGGGGGTCCGATAGAATTTCACATTTCAGGTTCAGGAAGTGATTATGTGGACCTATGTCAGACACAGATTTACGTCAAGGCTAAGGTGACGCATAGAGATGGCACCGACCTGGCTGCCACGGACCAAGTAGCACCGGTTAACTTGTTTCTTCACTCGCTCTTCTCTCAAGTGGATGTCAGTCTGAACGAACGGGTCGTCACACCGTCTACACCCACGTATCCATATCGAGCCATGCTCGAGACTTTACTACAGTACGGACCCGAGGCCAAACAAACGCAACTGACCTCGGCCCTGTACTTCAAAGACACGGCCGGTTGTATGGATCAGGCAGATCCTCTGTCTGATAATAATGTCAACGTGGGACTCCAGAAACGGCATGCCTTCATCAAAGGATCTCAAAGTTTTGAGTTGACAGGTCCGCTACACTGCGACATATTCTTTCAACCCAAACACCTATTGAATGGCGTTGATCTCCGGTTGAAACTGATACGTAGCAAGGAGGAATTCTGTCTCATGTCAGCCACTGACAACGCTTCATACAAGATCGTCATCCAAGATTGCTCCCTCTTCGTCAGGAAGGTGAAAGTCTCACCGTCGGTCATGCTTGGTCACGCTAGGGCCCTGGAGAAGGGTACAGCCAAGTACCCCGTGCGACGCGTCATGACAAAAGTGCTCTCGGTACCACGCGGAGAGCTAACCCTTCAACAGGACCATCTCTTCCTGGGACAGATTCCTCAGCGCCTCATCGTCGGATGTGTGGACAGTAAGGCCTTTAGCGGGAGCTACACGCACAACCCATACAATTTTCTGAACTTTGACGTCAACTACCTCTCCCTCTACGTCGACGGCACGCAGGTACCCTTCAAACCTCTGACACCATCATTCGGAGTTACACCGGGTCTCAACTCCGTGAGGGCCTACCAGACCCTCTTCTCTGGAACGGATAAGATGTTCAAAGATGTTGGGAATCACATCAGTCGTCAAGACTACGACCGAGGATACACACTCTACGCGTTTGACCTCTCGCCGGATCTGTCCTCGGGTCAGCACTTCAACCTGAAGAAGCAGGGAAATTTGAGGCTGGAAATGCACTTCAACTCTATCCTCAAACAGGGAATGAACATCCTCGTCTATGCAGAGTTCGACAACATTCTAGAGATTGATCGGGCTAGAAATATCCTCTTCGACTACACGGTTTAAGGATGGACAGCGTAGAAATCCATCGCATTTTGACCGCCAACGAGAAGATTGGGAAATTATTTGAGGGAGTATATCCATCTGACCGGCTTCCCCCCAAACCGCTACCTCGACCCTCGGCCATCGTGGTTAACCTGGATCCGGCGAGTCAACCAGGTAGTCATTGGATAGCAATCTTCATCAATGGGGATGGGCGTGGAGAGTATTTCGATTCTTACGGCGTACCGCCTCAGAATAATCACATCAAGAATTTCTTACAAGGCCAGACAAAAGGACCCGTGACATGGAATACTACAAGATTACAAGGAGAGCTGTCAACAGTATGTGGACAATACGTGCTATTTTATCTCTGTCATCGGATACGAGGAATGAGCATGAAGGATATTTCAAACATATTCACCCCAGATACACATCGGAATGATCATTACGTCAGAGACTTTGTGAAAAAACATCATCGTGTGGACAAACCCGTGCACGAACAGGACATAATTCATAAACAAATTGCGCGAGCATTGGTCCAATACTAAGAAAAGACCTATGTAATGACGAAGCATTAAGATTGCTTTTACCGATATAATTTGTATAAATATTTAATATATGTATGTTATATGACTTGCTGTGTTTGAAGTGAACTTAATAAAAAATCATTGTAAATATTAAATGAACCTGTATTCAGATTCCTTATTGCGGTATTGTTGTCTTCTGTCTTAACGTCTTCATACAACGGATACCGTCCATACACATACAGCATCCATGCACACATCCATACTCACAAACACATACACACATACACAACAATATGAACAAATTAGACATTTTAGTCATTCAGTCACCTTAGACATCAAGCTATTCATCAATCTTTCAGTCAAAACATTTACCCATCAATCCATCAATAATGTCATCAAGTACATTTTGCATTGTACACGTTGCGGAATAAAAACAACCAATTCAATATGTTTATTTCAAGTATCAGCTTTATATTTTATTATTAGATATACTACATCATAAACAAACTTTTCACAGACGTATTATTTTACAAATATATTACAGTGTATTAGGAGTACAGTTTACAGGACATTATTCCTAATTATCGGTATCAACAGCCTCCCAAGGATCCATATCTTGCTCACTGTCATAGTTATAGTACAAGTCCTCTTTAAAGCTGTCTCTCCAGTTATCCTTTTCTTCAGGATTATATACATTCACAATTTCCTGGAGAGATATAACATCATAACTGATACATTTGTCATACCAAATCTGATACTTGTCAAGAAATTGATCAATGTCCTTCGAGTAATCATTGACAAGATTACGAACAAGGATATTCCAGCTAGCATCGCCATACAAAGTGCTCACGTTCGGCCCTAACCCCGGAGATACATGTCTCAAAAATATCTTCCATTTTTGTATCAGAGACCCTCGATCGAGTCTACCGGATAGTTTTGTAGAGGCCAATACCATTTTCCCCACTATTTTTGTTTTATCCCAGTGGTAGGGCATTTTACAGTTTACGCATTCGTGGTACATGGTAGGTAGGTTATATATACACCCTTCACAATCGGCAACCCCTGGAAGTACCAATCTCATCACTTGCAAGAAAAGTTCGACGATGACGAATCCTTCCAGAACCTCTAGGAATTGCTTGATATCATCTGTTAAGAAATGTGAAGGTACATGTAATATGTAGCATGGTATTATAATATGAAGATAAAAAGTATAATTAAGTAGTTAAGTAATTAAGTAACTGTGTATAATTCTAGGCTATATATTATTACGACATCATACGGAGTACGGACTTGTTAGGACTTGTTAATCTTTTGATCAAATAGAGCAACGGCTTTGGTAATCGTCCCCATGTTGGCAGCCAGGGTAAGCCACTGTTCAGACGTCAGGTTGATACCCCTTCTCCCGGCCAACATCTTTGCGCCATCGTAACGACTGGGGATGTATTCCCGCAGATTGACATACACGGTGTTGTTGAAGTTTTTGACAACGGCGTATCGCTTACCCCCTAGGGACACGGCGTGTACATCATCGGGAAAGACGTAACTCTGCTCCGTCACCTCTACAGGCGTTAGTTGTATGGGACGGATACGTTTCTTTCCGGACGCGTTATTGACCATTGCGTCAGCACTCTGCGAACAGCAATGAAGATACAAAAAAAAAAAAAAATAGAATTAAATTTCATGTCATTTACACGGGTTAGGTAATTACATATATTATTCAAAGGTTCATTATTTTTAAATAGTTCGCATATATTTTTAATAATAATTTTACGTATGTTTTATCCACAACAACTATACACATGGGTGATAACAATATAACATATTCCAAATTGCTACTTACCAAATCGAGTTTTCTCTTCAGCGGGGTCTGCTCGGGTTCACCCACTTCGGCCACGTTGGATGTAGTTGCCTCCGCTGGAAATTGAAATACATCCTTCGTGAAAACGGCTGCGGCGGGGGTCTTTGGTGGGTTCAAACCAACGGGAAATTTCGGCAGCTTCACCTTCTGCTCCTTCGATGGAATCGGGGGAAATACATCCTTCGGGAAGCCGGATGCGACGGGGGGCTTTGGTAGCTTCAAACCATCGGGAAATATAGGCAGCGACACCTTCTGCTCCTTCGATGGAATCGGGGGTCGACCGGTGCCGGCTTCATCCCAACCTGTTACGGACGGGCTCTCCCATTGAGTCTGGCCTGTAGTTGCATTATAAAAGTAGGTCTGGAACTCTCTCTCACTGTACCCCACCTGCCACCCTTCATTACGTTGATCCTCGGAGAGTGTCGATTGCGCCAGGCTAATAATGCTTCCCACATTTTCGACCTGAGCAGTAGTCATCTTAAACAGTAATAATGTTCGTACGTGATAATATATAGAGCGGTGCACTTGGTGTCTGTACGTACTGTTGAGCAGATGTGTAGGTGTTGAATGATTACCCCTAACACAATTTTTGATATTTAAGGGGACCGCGCAAACGTCATTCGTTGTTAGGGTGCCGACCAACGACTAGCTTCGACGAATCAACGATTGCCCCCAATGTACGTCACGACTTGTACAACCAATCATAGGTCGAGTCGTACGATCACCAACTTTTCCTATGTTTTGACAAACACCGTATCGAAGTTTACACGTTGTCAAGCGACTATTCAACTCTGTCTTTTATTCCCAAATCTAAAAATAAGTCATTCCCTTTGTACCAGAACTAAATATAACTTTCAATTACAAAGAACCTTTGTCTCAACATCTCCACGTCATCGCCTTTTGTTTATTACCATGACAACTTTAACTAACATTTCATTTTACGCTTACTTCTTACGTCATCTCATACATATTCATATATACAAAGACGTGACGTCATTATTTAAATAACAATACATCATTAATATTCAATTATGCTAATTAGATGACGTCATGTGACGTCATGTCACGGTTCAGTGCTTACATAGATCGACTTCCTTAATCTCTAACGAATGATCAAAATGCTGTGCTAGCCATATACTATATAGATCAGAAATTACCACATTCAATCAAAGAGAGGCACAGCTTTGGACCGAATGGGGGCAATTTTCCGCCCCTTCCATTTTGCGTAAATAAAAAAAAAAGACAATACAAATTTGCTACCTTGCACTCTCACCACCACTTTTACCATATAAACCGAACACAAAAGTAACTTCACCCCTAAGCAGTTGCCCATAATTTCATAACCGATTATTGTTTCAAGATGTCATCTTAGCACAATATTGGCACATTTGTAATGTTCGATATGTGCGGAAATCAGAGATATTCATTACTTTATGTCTGAATGAGCATAGATTAAAGACAAAAATGCCCTAATTCAAAAGTCACAAGGTATTGCGCGTGCCTGTATATATACATTGTTGTGAATCCGCACATGTGACGGAATGCATTGATCATGGTTTATGAAACAATGCTGTTTGATATTCCATTCATTTTGATCTTTTGATGGCTCATGTGTTAAAATGCATTAATTTCAATTGTAAAACAGTGCATTTTTTAATTTTCCAACTCTCAATAATTTGTAATGATGATAATACTTTTGCGAATTTTGAAATATGACTATTTTTTCTGTAATGTGTGCTCACTCAACCATGGATTAATGGTTACCTCTTATGTTTACACATTGTTTTCCTAACTACCATATGGATATATTGGCTAGACAAAAACCTTGAAATGATTCTTGGTTATGAAATTACCGGCAATTGCTTAGGGGTGAAGTTACTTTTTGTGTTCGGTTTAGTTTGGCATTGTATAATCACATCATCTGTATATAATTTATACACAAATAATTACTTCAAAGAGGAAACTGTTATACATATTTTCCAATTGGTGTAGCAACAAAAATGATATCAATCATTATATTTGAAGCTGCATATCCCCATATCTGTTTTTCTTCATATACGACAGTTCACATGTACACGGGTATAGTATACCGACCCCCTCCGTTTATGATTGTGCTTATATAAGTATTATTACACTCGTTAAAACACGGACATATTGCAGGAGGAATAGTTTATTTAAGCATACTCGCTTATTTTGCTTATAGGCAATTTAATTAGAAAATGTTGACTATTTTGACACCCCCCCCCCCAAAAAAAAAAAAAAAACAACAACAGAAGGAAGATAGGCCTATGTGACGAGGTGTGAGCTAGTTGATTGCATTCTTAGGTGATTACATGCATCAAATTTATAAACTGGGGCTGCGGAAGGGGGGGGGGGGGGGGGCTGCATCCCCCCCCCCCGACTTTTGTGGCTTAAAACAAATAAATACATAACAGTTCAAATGTGGTCAGCCTTTCCACGGCCCCTGATCAATATAGTGTAGGCCTAATACGCGCAATGGACGAGAAATGCTCATCCTTTTCCGAAAATACACGAATGGTTAACATTCTGAAATTTAAACCTATCAAATAATAAGAAGGCCGGAATACAACCAGAATCTGAGAGTAGAGTTTGTTCTTTATTTTTGTTTCCAAATTTGTTAACAGAACGCCTTTTCTCAATAATAAGTTAAACTTCGGCATTCACAAAGTAAAGTGCGTTGACTTGTACATGAGTTAAAGACTGGAGTTTTGATTAGTAAACTATAAACGCATGGTTTATTTATTAAAATGTTTTGCACGAATTATTGTCGTTACATCATAACGCCAGTTTGTAAAGAATAATAATTTATATTTCTTTTCCTTATTGAGTAATGGTATTTGTTGAAAAAAATATATTTATCGCATATAGACGTTGACTTTTTTAGAGTTCAGAAGTCAAAGTTTAATGCGCTTCGAGTCAAAACGCGCGATTTCAAGTTGTGTTGCGGAAGCAAAAAACATGCATCCTTTAAAGTCGAAATTGCGATACCTTGGGCTGTTTTAAAAAAATGGACACAACCATATTCTGAATCTACGGAATTTTCTATTTCGTTTAAACCTTGTTTCCCAAAATGTATATGAAATATAAAAAAATATATATATAATAGATGTTCCTCATAAAGGCAAAGTAAAACGCTACTCATGTGATCCCATACGGGCTATACAGATTATACGCGATATGCGCATTGCCTGAAAATAGCTGCTTTAATACAATGATTCAATGTAACAATTATACGGGCTAAACAGGATGAAAACCATGAAAACAACGTGACTTTTAAGGAGCAGAATCTACTTTTTCGATTAATATTTGTTTTGTCAATGTTGTAATTTGATGTATTTAATTATATTATGGTAATGTAAACACAAGCATTTAGTGAATCGATTTGTCACGGGATATAAAAGATACGTACGCTTGCGCTTGTGTAATTGTTTTTAGCAGGAAATATACACGCAATTTTAGAATAGTTCCAATATATTTTCGTCAGATTTGATAACATATAATTGTAAAGCGATTTCCAAAAAAATATGAATACAAAATTATTATCACTTTTGAATAAGGGAAATGCAAGAAAAATCAGGTGTAACGCAACGATAAAATTGCTCCCATTTCAGAGTTGAGCGCGCGTTAAGTAAAAACGCGCAATATTTCTGTTTCATAAGCCAATGACATTAGGTCACTAAATTCCGAATGTAACTACTTTGGGCTATTTAAAAAAAATGTAAACAACCAGATTCGGAATCTACGGAATTTTCTCTTTCGATTAAGCCTTGTTTCCCAAAATGTATATGAAATGTTCACAAACCTCGAATTTCTGACATAAGGCACCGGACTAGTATCTGAAAAGCATGATTATGATTATTTAGGTAAAATGTTTCATAAAATGTATCTTTTAAAATATTGTAATTGTGTTACTATTTCGCAGTACCATACACAGAGCTGAAGGAGCACCCCGCCGAGGCCCCGCCCGCATATGCACCAGGGCAGTCCTACCCCCCTCATGGGGGACAACCATACCCTCCACATGAAGGCCAGCCCCACCCACCGCAGGGGGGCCAGCCCTACCCCCCTCAGGGGGACCAACCCAACCCACCGCTGATGGGCCAGCACTACCCACCACAAGGGGGCCAGCCCAACTACAGTGCCCCGTATGGAGTACCACAGCCTGTGATTCAATACGCAGTAAGTTTATGAACCAAAGCACTGTAACACTAATTGTAAGTGTGATGATGATAATGAGGATGATGATGATGATAATGAGGATGATGATGTTGTTTTTGCTGTGGATGATGATGGTGATGTTGAGATGATCAAGGAGATGATTGAGATGATGCTGGTGTTGGTGATGATGATGGTGGTGGTGGTGGTGATGATAATGATGGCGGTGGTGGTGGTGCTGGTGATGATGATGATGGTGGCGGTGGTGATGATGATGATTGTGGTGCTGGTTGTGGTGTTGGTGATGATGATGTTGGTGGTGATGATGATGATGATGATGGTGGTGATGATGATGACGATGATGAGATGATGATGATATTATTTTTGCTGTAGATAATGATGATGGTGATGATGATCAAGGAGATGGTTGAAATGATGCTGGTGTTAGTTATGATGATGCTGATAGTGGTGGTGGTGGTGGTGGTGGTGATGATAATGATGGCGGTGGTGGTGATGGGGATGATGATGATAATGATGTCGATGGTGGTGGTGTTGGTGATGATGATGATGACTGTGGTGGTCGTGATGATAATTAAGGATGATGAGATGATGATGATATTGTTTTTGCTGTGGATGATGATGGTGATTGTGATGATGATCAAGGAGATGATTGAGATGATGCTGGTGTTAGTGATGGTGATGATGATGGTGGTGGTCTTGGTTGTGGTGGTAGTGATGATGGTGGTGGTGGTGGTGGTGGTAGTGGGGGTAATGATGATGCTGGTGTTGGTGATGATTATGATGGTGGTGGTGGTGGGGGTGTTGGTGATGATGGTTGTGGTGGTGGCGGTGGTGTTGGTGATGATGATGATTGCGATGTTGCTGCTTTGGAAGATGGTGATAATGATCAAGGAGATAATTTAGATGACGGTGATGATTCTGATGATGATGGTGACGATGCCAGTGTTGGTGATGATGATGGCAATGATGATGCTGCTGCTGCTAATGTGGATGATGATCATTTAGATGATGATGACGATGATTATGAACAGTTATTATGATGTTTAAGAAGAAGAGGAGGATGATGATCATTCGCCTCATGAAGATAATGATAATAAATATAGTTGTAATCAAGCAAGAGAGATCGTCTGACCTGATCTGACCTGACCTGACCTGATAACACCTGATGCAAAACAATTAAAATATTGAAATGTGTCATACTTTTCACAAGTAATGCATTTGTATGTAAAGTAAGTAACGTATCTTTTTTTTTAAACGATACTAGTTTGTGTTGAGTATGATTGTACATCTACCTCAAAAATTACGAATTACGAAAATGGCATTTACTGATACCAAATCAATATAATATCAACTATATTGGCACTCTTTTTTTTATCAAAAACATGTATTTTCTTTAGCGTGCACCGCATACTACAGTGATCGTGCGAAACACACAAGTACAGCCCAACGACTACCTGGCATTCGCCATCGTGGTCACCATCTTTGTGTGCTTTCCGTTCGGCATCGTCGGCATTGTCAAGAGCATGCAAGTAAGACCCGATGATGATGATGATGATGATGGTGATGATGATGATGATGATGATGATGATGATAGCGGTGATGATGATGACAATGATGATGATGACGAAGATGATGATAGCGGTGATGATGAAGATGATTATGATGATAATGATAGCGGTGATGATGACGATGATTATGATGATGATAATGATAGCGGTGATGATGACGATAATTATGATGATGGTGATGATGATGATATCGGTGATGATGACGATGATTATGATTATGATGATGATAATGATAGCGGTGATGATGACGATGTTTATGATGATGATGATGATGAGCACTATCATCATCGTGATGATGACGATGATTACGATGTTGATGATGATGATGATGATAGCGGTGATGATGATGATGATGATGATGATTATAATGATGACGACGATGATGATAGTGGTGATGATGAATTATCATTATGATGTTGATCATGATAGCGGTGATGATGACGTTGATTATGATGATGAGTTTGATATCAGTTATGATGACGATGATGGTGATGTAAGCCCAATTAGGGATGATGATGATGATGATGATGATGATGATGATGATGATGATGATGACTACCTTGCATTCGCAATCTGTGTCACCGTATGCTGTTGCAATGGTTTTCTTTCATCGTCAAGTCAATCTCTTGAGAGATGCTTATAAGCATTAGGACAATAGGCTCTTTTAAATTCACTTCTTAACATTATAACCATGGTCACAGTGAAACAAGTTACCAGTAATACAGTGTCCAGGATGATCCAGGACGCAATTTGCCTAATGGCAAATTTTACTATAACTTAAATGGGACCTTCAGGCAAAGAACAACACATAATTATATGTTTTGGTACTCTTTTATAATATCAAATAGATACCCAACATTTTGCAAAGGATTGCGTAATTTATAAACAAAGCAATTCATTTCCACTACTTGCGGAACCACTACTATTTCCTGGCTCGTGCGGGCCAAACATTTCCGAGTGCGCCAATACTATTTGTAGACAATGTAATCCCGGGCGATTCGTTCGCACTGCACACGCTAGTTTTTCGCAATTCATACCGCATGAACGCGTGCTTTAGAATGATGATGCGTTTACTAATTATATATATTTTGGAGGAAACATATTTGTGTGAACTTGTTGATGGAATGGAATACTAAAGGTGTTAACTTTCTTTAATAGAGTATTATTTTTGGCTGGTGGTACCCTTTAATTGTAAAGGTCCCATTGTCCTAATGCTTATAAGAAGCTCTCAAGGGATGGACTTGATAATGAAATTAAACAATTCGAATATCTCCGGGGACCATAGTTAGAAGACAATAAGTCTGCTGGTGCAAAGTGTTACCGGAAGTTTTGTTTTTTAGACCAGGCACAATTGTCGAGCCACAAGTTGAGATTTCGGGCCATTGTGTTCTTCGATTGACAAAAGGCTGTTTTCGCCTAGCGTCCTACGCGGCTTTTACCGACGCAGGAAACGATCTATTGGTAACGTGCCTTCGCAGTTGTTGCGATTGATGCTGGTTTGCCGCTTTGCCGCTTTGTATATAATGTCAATGGACCCTTTACTTCCTTGCATGACACCCAAAACTAAATAAAGATAATTATTCATGAATATTAATTTCATGACACTTTTAGTGTTAATAATGCAAAGAGAACAACATCTGTCTAACATTTCAAACAAATTCGATAATTTCTGTCATATTGTAACGCAACAAACTGAATTTTGATGAACATATTTCGAAACTGGAATGCCACTTATAATCACACGGCTAGCGGCGCACTGCATTGCATGCAAGCAAGCCGCATGCAGTTCAAGCACTGTCTGCATTGTGCGTACACGTACCCGGGACGTGCTATGTTTTGCTCGAGAAACTTCAACAAACACAGTCTAAAATGAAGGGTAAGAATTGTATTTGTTTGGAAAAGCATTGATATGTATTTCAATTTCAATGTAAATCATATCAAGTTTGTCAAAAATGAATACTTAGTAGTACAATTTGGGTTTGATCGGGTTATTGATTTCGTTCTGCAGTTATACTAAACACGAAACCAATGGGCCAAATTGCATACGTGTGCGTGCAATTTACGGCGCAGCAGGCATGCAGGCAAGAAGAAAGGAGAGTCATTTTTGTCAATCAAACTCGAGTTGTATGCTTGAATTTTAAATAAACGATCGTATTCCTTGAATAATCTGAAAATGTATATTGTTCTCGATATTTGTTAGGCAATGGCAGTGTCATAAAATTGATATTCATGAATAAATATCTTCCTTAAGTTTTGTATGTCATGCCAGAGAGTAAAGGGTCCATTGACATTATACACACTACGACGGCTGCTACGTCGTTCGGCGATCCGAGCATTAGAATTTTGTCACGTGATCTTGCGATCGCAACTACTGCGAAGGCAGGTATTGGTACGTTGGCCGAGCTAAAACAACTCTGATTTACAAGCCGTTTCGCTTATTTGGCAACGCGGCCGGAGACTCGGATCATTGAACAGCTGACAGCACACTACACATGCACACTACTCACTACACTACACACACTACACACTCTACACACGTGCGAGCGCTGATGATGACGACCGTTTGACCTCGCGCTATACGAGCGGCGAGCGATGATTGGCTGTTGACTGATTCGGCGGTCGCATACTGACGGACGTAAACACGTGCAAGAACGATCCTTGATATCAGCTCAAGAACAGAGGGATCGCTGTTACTACATGTACTACAGGAAATTGGCGATTTTGCACACGACACGCCAATTTATAGGGCCGCGCTGCGCTTGCGAAAAGCCTCTAATGTTGTTTTTTGTGCTTTCCATTAACAGGTGCGGAGCCGTCACCAGGCAGAGGACGTTGCTGGTGCAGAGCAGGCATCGCGTTCCTCCAAGATCTGGTCTATAATTGGTGGTCTCGTCGTAGACATCGTGTGTTAGTTCATCATCATCAGTATGTTTTTCGATAAACAATGTTGTTTGTTGTGCTGGCAATTAACAGGTGCGGAGCCGCTACCGGGCAGGGGACGTTGCGGGTGCAGAGGAGGCCTCGCGTTCTGCAGGGCCTGGTCTATCGCAGGTACCGTCTCGGGCACGGCAATTTTCGCTACTCTCTGGATCTTGCAATTATCATTAGGTTTGATATACTGATCCACTTAATCCCTGGATATGGCATTCGTGATCCACGCAGTCACCGGTCGCCATTTTAAACCAACAATATACAAGTACATTTAGTCATTGTTTAGCGAGTTTGGGTTATTTTGTTTAATATTCGCTTACGCCGTTGTTTGATCACAATCTTTGCGCGGGTCACGTAGGGGTCACGCACAACAACGTGGTACTCCGTGGAATGCGCCGTGAGCGAAATTTCGCACCGGGTGAATCCATAACATGTATATTTGCGATCAATCGTATGATCAATCAATTAATCGAACGATTGATTAATTGGTCTTACGATCGATTGATCGTACAATTATACGAGAATACTTTATTATACAAGGTGCCGGGTATCATCAAGGTAACATTACCTTTAACTCCCTTAATGCCATGATGGACTCGAGTCACAGTACTCATAGAATCAGATCCATTTTCAATAATTATAGTAATTATAATAATAATAATAATACAGCTACTAATATTGGTTATCATATTTTTTGGTCAATAGGCAATCAGTGTTATAGTGCTCTGGTTCATAATTTTACGAACCAGTGCACTATAACACTGATCGCCCATTGAAGTAAAATTCATTAGGATGGGCATATCTCAGCCAATACTTAACATATTCAATTGCTTTACGGTATTTAGACATGATTCTTAATGCTCTTTCTGAAAATGAAGCTCAAATTTGAAAATTCTAACAAAAAATGTTATGACGACATGGCTTCTGTAATCTATAGAACTATAAAAACATTATCAATTGTAATACATACAAATCTGTCCAAAACTATTGAGGCTGGTGAAAATGTTCATGATATAATTCTTTCCTATGTATAGAAGCCTTAAAGTGTACAATTATGTCAATATAAAAGAGGCTGCCATTGCAGTACAATATGGATTTACATACTTTTCAAAATATTAACATTGTAAAAACTTGTAGTTGTTGAAATAAATGTATCATATGTACAGTGTTTATTGTATAACTTTATAAAGGACTTATTGTGCATATCCTGGTAACATTACACAGAACTTGATATTTTGTTATAATTTAGATAAATGTACATAATAGTGTTCATGGTATACACATAATCCTGACTTGCAATTAATTGTAACTTACAATAAATTGTATCTATTTCGGCTAATACCGTTTTGTTTAGAATTTATATACATGTATATAATGTATATACCGAACACAAAAAGTAACTTCACCCCTAAGCAATTGCCCATAATTTCATAACCAGGAATCGTTTCAAGATTTCGTCTTGCCAATATATCCATATGGTAGTTAGGAAAACAATGTGTAAAAATAAGAGGTAACCATAAATCCATGTTTGAGTGAGCACACATTACAGAAAAAATAGTCATATTTCAAAATTCGCAAAAGTATTATCATCATTACAAAGTATTGAGAGTTGGAAAATTAAAAACTGCACTGTTTTACAATTGCAATGAATGCATTTTACCACATGTGCCATCAACAAATCAAAATGAATGGAATATCAAACAGCATTGTTTCATAAACCATGATCACTGCATTCCGCCACATGTGCGGATTCACAACTAAACCCCTCAAAAAAAGTTCGGAAACTCAAGTTTGATCGATTATATCTATTTTATTATGAAATCATAATGGTTATATTTGGTATCACTTGAAAGGGTGTGTATACCTCTTTAAAATGATACCAAATTCGTAAGCATCACGAGCACGAGGTATGCGCAGTATATTTGAAAATGGGGGAAAGTCAGAAGTGAAATCTCTCAAAATGCGCCAACAAACTGCAGTTGGAAGGTCTGACACCCATATCACGGTCTTTCTCAAGTTCAAATTCTTTCGACGATGAATATCTTGTCAATGAAGATATACTGTTGAATATGGTATCAGACAAAAGCCTGTTTAATTATCTTTCCAATGACACCTCACTTGGAATGAGTATGAAAGCCGGGTAGGTACAATTAAGGTGAATATTGGGGAGGATCGACAGCAAAATGTAAGCAAAATGCATTTGATTGTGTGAAATTGAAGGCGTTGCATCCAAAAACGACTTTTTGTGGAGATATCTTAGTACTTTACTTTACATAATCATTATGAAATTCAACATTATGTTAAAGCGTGTTAATTTGTCAATGAAATAATGCCCCATTCATAGTGGTTATTGGATTGAGATGTGTGTAGTACCTCTAAATGTATGGGGCTCAAAATGACACTTTGCAAGGTCGACGTTCTACCGTTTGATACGTAGTAATAAGGGCATACCTACACGGTCAAAGAGGGCGCTAATGTGCCAGTTCTGGCCAGTTTGCGTATGTTTAAAGAAATTTGAAGCATTTTCAATACATCAAGTTTGTGAGTTTCCTGTATTGCATACTCACATTCAGCATAACATTGCAAATGAGACATCATATTAAAGGTAAATTAACGAGCTTTCCGATAGTGCAAAACGTAATGATGATAGAGTTATGATTTATACAACAATATCTTACCGGAATCTTGAAACAAGAAGCCACGGTCTTAAATTCATTCCTTTTATAGACCCCCATATCCGGTTTTACTGCACACACCCCAATAGCATAATTATGGTCATGATTTTAAGGAAAAATAAACACGCTTTCACATAATGCTACATTTACTGATGATTATGCAATTTAAAACCTCAAAACATCTCCTCCAGTAGTCTTTTTTCGATGCAACGCCTTCAATTTCACAAAAAGAAATGCTTTTTGCAACATTTTACTTTCGGCCCTCCCCATATTCAGCTGTACCATACTTAACCTGTTAATAATATTGTTACGGACATAACCGTATTGAAAAGATAGACACATGGGCTTTAAAATGATACCAAATTTAATAAGTTTAAATCATTTGAACACGCTACAATCTTCGATACAACTTGAACATTAACAAATACGGCACAAGAGTCAAATTTCCCAACTGAATACTTTTGGCCCATTTTGCGACATTTGACTTCTGACCGTCATCCATTCTGAAACGCACTGCGTATTCCCTGATTTGAAACAAATGACAAATAATGTACCATTTTAAAGGGAAATCATCATGCATTGCAATGACACTAAAAGGAAAAAATACAATTTGACAATAAAAGTGATATTATCGATCAAAGTTGAGTTTCCGAACTGTTTTTGAGGGGTTTATGTACAGGCACGCGCAATGCCTTGTGACTTTTGAATTGGGCCATTTTGTCTTTAATCTGTGCTCATTCAGCCATAAAGTAATAAATATCTCTGATTTTCGCACATACCAAACATAACAACTGTGTCAATATTGTGGTAAGATGACATCTTGAAACAATAATCGGTTATAAAATTATGAGCAATTGCTTAGGGGTGAAGTTACTTTTTGTGTTCGGTTTATATATATCAAGTGTTTATTGTGTACCTTCAAAATACGGTTTACGTTTGCTTGGTCTACCCACAGTTAGTCTACACTTAGTTTTCTACAACTCATTTGGTCCACTCATGCCTTTAACTTTAAATTCCCTAACTACAAACACGATCCCAAACCCAAACCCTTACCCTAACCCTATTCATAATCACAGTCCCTAATTTTGATCACAAGCCCCCAAATTTATCATTCATCATGTAGACCAAATGGCTCTAGACCAATCGGCAAGTTACCAACTGTTTTAGCTTAGTCAATATCTACCTGTCTACTTGTAAGTGTTAATCTAATAGTCTAAGTAAGTTTCATCCAAGAGGTTGTTCTTTTGTTTCTTTTTGCTGAGGCTGATAATCATCTTCTCCAGTAAATGTTTTTTTTCCAAAGCTATGTTTCATATAATTTATGAACATTTCTACCTTAGTCAAAGTTTCTTTCTAAAGTATTCTTACTCGGTTCCTACAAGAAACCACATTGTATCTCTTTCCGTAAGCCCGGCGCAGATAGAGCAGACTCGACACGATCCGACTGTTTTCAGTCAGGCTATATAGAGTCAGTTTCGCTCAGTCGGAGCCGATCCAACATGTTGAATCGGCCTCGAATAACCTCCGACTGGTACTTGATTGTAAAACCCGGAGCCTGAGGCAGCACATACTGAGTTAATCAGGCTATAAACCAGTCAGGTCGGGTCGACTCGGCTCTGTCTGCGCCGGGCATTACAGGGACATTTGAAAAAATCTAACCCTATTTTATTCTTCTCTTAACATTAGCTAAACAACACGGCAGAAGAGAAACGAATAAGCTCCAAGTATTTTTCGTGGAGTTAGACACTTTACCTGGATCACTTTAAAATAAAATGATTATTGATTTTAATCAATATTTTAATCTTATCTTTTGCTGTAGGCTCATTGACATGCAACAATTTTAACGTTTAACTTTTGAATTTTACGATACATATATTTTGTATTTAGAAGATTTAAGAACTTCAATGGAGAAATCCCGGATTTTATCATTATTAAGATATGTTACTTATAGATAGTGTTATATCGAGTTGTACTTAATTAAAGTGGATTTGGGAAGTATTCATAATAGCGGACGCATTATTCTATAGTACTCATAGATATTGTAATCAGGAAATGTATGTGTTTTTGTATTGGTCCTCTAAATCATCTCAAATCACTCAATAAATGTGCATCCATTAGTATTGAAATTGTTCAGTTTGGTTATTTTATCTTGTATATCTTGCATATAAATGGAAAATGGGCAAAGAAAATTGGGTTTCATCGGGCAGTTGGGATTCGAACCAAAGACCACAGGACTGCTTACACGAGCTTTACAAAGCTGTTAAGGAATAGTCGAGTTTGTATAGAGGGCGCTACACAAAAGAAAGAGCATAGCCTACATTTTTTTAATAACAGAATAAACTTTATTTGATAAAAACCGGTTCAGTAATGGCTGAAATATCCATAAACCTAACCATTTGTAGTAGTTGTCGGGCCCGGCAATATTTCATTAATGTTGAACAAGCCGTAAACAAATTAAATAAAAAATGCTTCCTCTTTTCCAAAATTTACAAAAGAGGTTTTAAAATAGTTGTTGATAATTTGTCTATCTAATCACTATTTCAACAATACATCACATGCACAATATTTAATTTAAAATGGTTGAAACCGATGAATATTTAGAGAGCGCCCTTTTGAGTTTTAACGGCTTCTTTTAAATGACAACAGGCTTATTACTTAGTCATTTGTAATTTATAATTTACTTATATTGCTTTTTAGCATGGTGGAGTTATAACTTAGTTTATAGTGTAATGGTGCATGATTTGGTTAGTTATAACTCTACCATGCTCGAAAGGAAAACAAAATTACAAATGACTAAGCATTTTAAAAATATTCTTAACTGCTGGTTCAAAATTATTATTACATACATATATTTTCTTAGAATATTTCAGCCATTTTTTAACCGATTTTGATCAAACAAAGTTTATTCCGTCTTCAAAATTGTATACTCTCGAATTTGACAATCAATTTTTCATATCACACAAAAAATTATTATTAATTAAAATATATAACAAAACTCTCTTTACACTGAGTCTGGTTATATACATTTTGAACAAAATTGCATGTTTATTGTGTATGTACACAGACACATACACACACGCCCACACACGCACATACACACACACACACACACACACACCTTAAAGGGATCTAGTAGCTTTGTTGACATGTGCAAAAAGTGATGAGTGGTTGATGCAATGTATATTCTTGTTATCTCATATGTCCACAGGGTATTGTGTGAACATTTCAAGTCAAATGGACATTGCATGGCCAAGTAATGAGCCAAAATGCAAAGTGATACTCAATTACTCACTGCACTCACTTTCTACACGGACTTAACATTGTTTTTCATTCTAGCGGTTCCCTCATACCTTGTTGTATTCGTATTAACAATTAAATCATGGGACAGGTTTTGGTTTGTCAAATTTCTCTTTCGTTAAAAGGATATGTACGATCGAAGTATTCAGATAAGAAAAACTCCGGGCGAGTTTTTCTTCTGTGTACAAAGTAAGTGCAGTGAGTAATTGAATATCACTTTGCATTTTCGCTCATTACTTGGCCATGCAATGTCCATTTGACTTGAAATTTGCACACAATACCCTGTGGACATATGATATAACAATAATATACATTGCATCAACCATTCATCACTTTTTGCACATGTCAACAAAGTTACTAGATCCCTTTAATGTGTGTGTGTGCGTATGCGCGTGTGTTTGTGTGTGTGTGTGTGTGTGTGTGTGTGTGTGTGTGTGTGTGTGTGTGCATACACACTAAACATGCAATTTTTTCAAAATGTATTTATTTATATAAAAAATTATATATATATATATATAGAGAGAGAGAGAGAGAGAGAGAGAGAGAGAGAGAGAAAGAGAGAGAGATATATGATTGGAAAGAATAATAACAAATGATTGAGAAGGAAGAATGAAAGTAGGCGTAGCTTAATCAGCAATATTCCTCCCTTTAATTCTCCAAATGAAAAAAGGCACTGGTCGAAAAATTGGTCTACCCCACAGGACTAGAACGCCTTCACCACTAGCATAGGGTGTCTTTCCCAATGAAACACGATTCAAAGAATTTAGTCATTTTGGCAGTGTAGTTTTTTATTTAATAGGGCGGAGTGCCACATGTCAAGTTCCCATTGTTGACACTCTTTACCAATTCATTGCTGATAAAACGGACTTCCTGCTCGTCATAGCATCGAACAACTATATGGGCACAAAGTTGGATGCACATTAACAATTGCGCGCGTTTGATTGTTGTTTGATGGTATGTCGGGCAGTAAGTGCGATTTATCAGATACTAAGTTGGTAAAAATTAACGAAAATGGGAGCTTAACATGGTGTCACTCACAGCGCCCTAAAACAAAAACTACACGACCAAAATGACTGTTCTTGGTATTGTTTTTCATTAAAAAGGACGCCCTATCCGATCAATGTAATGGCCCCGATTCACAAATCAGGTTTTAGGAGGTTTGTACAAACAATGGTTTATCCATGGTCTACATCAATGGAGTGGCATTTGTAAACTGATGAAGATATAAAATAAACTCCTTTCGTATTAACTATGTTGATGGTACACATTTTTTTAAATGCACCAAATAAATGTTTTTCTTCTCACATGGTGAAATTTGCTTGTTATCAGTCATATCATTAGAAATTATACATTGTTTTACTTGTCTACGAGAAGCACTCCATAGATGTGAACCATGGTTTGTCAAAAAAACCTGAATCCGGGCCATTAAGTTTGTTATTATATTGTGGGAAGTGCCCCGTTCCGTTTGTTTTGGGGCCACCCTGTATAGTATACAGAGTGTCTCAAAAAGGTTGCAACACTTACGATCGTTAATTTCTTCGACGCCATTGACCAAATGTCATCATTTTTTATTTCATTGGATATAACATTCTTTTTCCAACAAAATGATACCATGAACATGGATTTTGGGTAAGACGTTTGGATGCTAGGGCCATTTTTCTGAGGCAATGTCGTTTCCAAAATTTGCTACTTTTTCGTCTCCAGCGATCCGCTGAGCACTGAGCCATTCTCTCCTCACGGCCTGCCATACAATTCGCTGGACAAAAGAACCGGATGGCTGCCCTCCCTTTTATAAGGAAGACAGTGAGCCGTATTTTAAAACGGCTCTGGTAAATTCAGTAACGTGATTGGTTAAATCCTGTCACGTGACTATTCATTAAATTTCAACAAACATGCACGACCGTGCAAAACAGGGCGCAACCGGGGTGCGTTACTCGTTTTCATTGCACACCTTTTTGCACGGCTATGACGTCACAATGCTTGTTTACATAGTTCTATCGGAGACAAACTTGCGAAAGTGATTTTTAAAAAGATGGAAAAAGCTTCGTTTTGTAAATTATCTGTATTGTAGTAAATGAATCTTAGCAGTTACGTAAATGATATGGTATGTGGTTTGATATTGGTAAGTTTTGGAATGGAAATGCATAAAATGCTTTGATAATTCTCATTTTTACGGGAAAATTTTCGCCAATTTCTAGTGGACTGCGTTTGATCTGCTGAGCTTCACATTCAGTGAAGCGAGTGCAGTCGGATGGTGAATTTTGTAAATTCCTAATATATTCACACTCTAGAGGATAGATAGACTGGATTACTAATTGTGGCAAGTCTGTTTTTAAAAATCCAGCAAAATAAACGATTCCGTGGTTGAGCTCGTTTTATAAAACAAATAATACACGGTCTCAATTATCGTGCATCATGTAAATGCATCGCGCTCTCGGCTCTGTTAGCTGTGCGTTGCGCACTCGGCTAACGCCTCGTGCGCAACGCACAGCTAACAGAGCCTCGCGTGCGATGCAATTACACAATGCACTCTAGACGGTGTATTATTTGTATACTATAACCGTTGCGTGCGGTTCTTTTGTCCAGCG
Source organism: Echinarachnius parma (assembly GCA_037951105.1). Lineage (NCBI taxonomy): Eukaryota > Metazoa > Echinodermata > Echinoidea > Clypeasteroida > Echinarachniidae > Echinarachnius > Echinarachnius parma. The sequence goes on along the minus strand of JBAMJV010001521.1, from coordinate 74,443 downwards.
AATTGTATGGCAGGCCGTGAGGAGAGAATGCCTCAGTGCTCAGCGGATCGCTGGAGACGAAAAGGTAGCAAATTTTGGAAACGACATTGCCTCAGACAAATGGCCCTAGCATCCAAACGCCTTACCCAAAATCCATGTTCATGGTATCATTTTGTTGGAAAAAGAATGTTCTATCCAATGAAATAAAAAATAATGACATTTGGTCGATGGTGTTGAAGAAATTAACGATCGTAAGTGTTGCAACCTTTTTTAGGCACTCTGTATATTACCCAAATATCTTAGTTTTCCATCCTACGTATGCGTTTGTTATACAGCAATTCTGCCTCGGATACTAAATATTTTGAATGATACTTTCTTTGTATCTGAGATTGTTCATAAGTTTTAATTTAATACATATTTGTTATGAAAATGTGTAAACAACATACCAGCACCCTGTGGTATACTTGCCAGGTTACACACGTTTACTAAGAGAAGGAGTATTAAGCCAGCACCTACAATACCGTTGTAAATGATTTTTCATTTGTATAATTTCTTTTCTCCATCTGGCTTTCATTCGTGCTATGATATTATATTGTTATTGAATGGTTCATCGGTATTTGATACAGCAGTGTTACAAATAAAGCACGTTATTAGACTGAATAGTGTTTTAATGAAAACTTTACTATAGCTCTAATCGAGGACTAGTTAACCCTAAAAAGGCCGGGCCATTTAAGGTCTTTCTACGGGGGGTAGGTGGGGGGTGGGGGCGGCTATTATGCCCCCCTAAAATCGCAAATTTATGGTAATTTATGCAAATAAGATTATAGCACATATTTTTACTCATAAATCATCTATTCTTCATAATTTAACATTGGTTTTCACTACATACATTGTTAATACCATTTTTAATAATAATACAGCAAAATAATTTGGAAAAGCCAAATTAGTTCTTATGTTTCTATTGTTTTGATAATTTCATAGGTATCTCTCTGTTTTCTTTTTTAAGTTATGTATTTCATTGTTTATGTTGTTTAATGTTAAAATTAAACTATTTTGACCCCAAGACAAATACCTAAAAGGTAAACCAAACCATTAACCAATGATATATGTCTTATTAGGAAAACTGATTTGTACACGAATCACGACAATGAGCGATTTTCTGACTGACATGCAGTGACAAAAGGTCACGTGACTTCGTAACGATAGATCCGATTTCAAAACATTTGTTTTAAAAGATGCGCAAGACTCGAAAAAAAAAGTCCCCAAGTGGCGGGGCGTCATCCTTGCGCGTTTGGGACCAAAAATGACCCCGGCCTTATAAGGGTTAAAATGTTTGTTATTTTCATTTTTATTTACTTCTTACGTGTTTGTTGAATACTGCTTCACCTGTTTGATATTGTATAGTTAATAGTTCTTTAGTTTTCTTTAATAATACAGCTTTTCATGATTAATACAATATGAAAAACGATACCAAGAGCATTGTTTTAGGGCACTTTGGGTGAGACCATGTCAGATTCCCATTTTTGTCAATTTTTACCTAGTCAGTGTTTGATAAATGAGACTCACTGCCTGTCATACTATCGAGCAGCTCTGCCCATTCTCTCGGCACCGCTCGGCACACGGCTGAATGCACAATAACAATAGCGCATGGATTACTCGTGATCAATGGCAGACCATGGTATGACGGGCAGTTAAGTGCGATTTATCAGGTAGCCTACTGACTTGGTAAAACTGGGAACCTGACATGGCGTTACTCACAGCGTCCTAAAACAAAAACTACACGACCAAAATGACTGTTCTTGGTATCGTTTGTCATTGGAAAAGACACTCTATCCGATGAACATACTCATTTTGTAACTTTATTATGGGAAGTGCCCCGTTCTGTTTGTCTTGGGGCAACCTGTATAATAAGCCCCCAAAGCGGAAGTTTACACCGTTTTTAAAAATAGGGAAGTAGTATTGGACTTGGCTGAGCCGTTTTTCACATCACACAGACAACCAACCTTCATGTCAGGTAAGCTTACAAGCAAACGAATATCTCATTTATCAGCCACAATAGTATAGAGAGTATATGTCATTGTTTTAATACTCAGCGAATGGAAGTTAGAACTAAATACTATGTCATGAATTAATGCCTACTTTTGTGCAGCATAGTATATTCTTGTTGCTTGCTATTATAGCAGATATTAGTATATTGATTTGATGCGTTGAGATAGTCATATCATAAAGTGAGTATGCACATCATAGTTCTAAGTACTGTAACCTTATACATGCATGTGGCTAATGCTACACCGCAGATGGTTATGATTATGTTAATCATGCATGTACGTTAGAATATAGTGTTTTTATAGTTTAGATTATAGTTATACATAGTACAAGACAGCTTGTAATACTTTGTATAATGCTTGTATTATACTCATGTTTGTATACTCTTTCCTACCCTTGACAAAATACAATTTCAAAAAATAAATTTTCCCTATTTTTTACTACATAAAACCTATTTTCTAGCCACTTTGAGGAGCTGAGCACTATTTAAATCCTGTTTTCTGAAAAGAATGGGAAAAAAAATTATAATTCCTATTTTTTCCCTATTTATTTTTACTCTAAATTTGTACAACTATTTTTTCCTATTTTCTATGACTTGGTGATTTTCAAGTAAATTTAAACTATTTGTTCCTTATTTTCTATGACTTAGTGTTTTTCAAGTTAATTAACACTATTTTTTCCCTATTTTCGGTGACTTAGTGATTTTCAATCAAGTCAATTAATTGAATCTATTTTATCCCTATTTATTTGGACTTGATTATTTTTACAACAATTTTGTACTATTTTCTACGACTTGGTTTTTTTTTTTAGTGAAATTTTTTTTTACCCTATTTTGACTTCATGAGCTCATATTAAAAACTATGTGTTTATGATTTTCTATGACTTAGTGATTTTCCAGTAACTGAAACTATTTTATTCTATTTATTTTACTAATTGATTGCTTACTTTTAAGACTATTGATCACTTTTAAGACTATTTTTTGGCTATTTCTTTTAACTTCAATCCTGATAATATTAAAACTATTTTTGGGTATTTTCTTTGACTTATTAATTTTCTAGTCAATATAATAATTGTTTGTATTTCTTTGAACTTCAATCCTGACAATTTCAAATTTATAAAAAAAAATCATAAGTCAGATAAAATAGGTTTAAAATAGTGTTGCCAATTTGATGTTCTACCCAAATGTTTTAACCAACAATTTAAAAAACTGATTTAACAAAGATGAACATATACAAATCATTAAATACTGTATAATTTGTACATGTTTTATACATGAATTTGAACTCCTTTTAGGTCTTTTAATTTAAAAAAATGAATATTTAAAATATATTTTTAGGGGCTATTTTTTCCCTATTTTTTTGCTATTTTTTCCTATTTTTTATTCAGAATGTACAGAATGTAGAAATGTTGTCAATATTTCTTTTCCTATGTTTAGCTCCAAATCTTCCTATTTGAAATATATATTTTTTGGAATGAAAAAATAGGGAAAAAATATAAATTCTAGGGCTATTTTTTCCTTATTTTTTCCTACTTTCCCTATTTTTTGGTTTACCAGGGTTACATATGCATGATTGTAATGTAAAATAACATGTTCTATGGACCTCTGCAATGTACAGTTGTGTCTGAAATAAAGTTTTTAATTGAATTAAAAACTATGTCACTGCTGACAGTCATGCATACATGTATGTCAGAGCTGACACAATAATTTGAACTTCATTTTCAGAAAGAGCATTACAAATAATGTTTAAATACCGAAAATCAATTGAATATGTTAAGTATTGGCTGAGATATGCCCATCCAAATGAATTTTACTTCAATGGGCAATCATTGTTATGAACCAGTGCACTATATATAGCACTGATTGCCTATTGGAAACAAAGATTATTCGGATGGGCATATCTCAGCCAATACTTAACATATTCAATTGATTTTTAGTATTTAGACATTATTTATTATGCCCTCTTTCTGAAAATAAAGTTGAAATTTGAAAACTCTAAAAAAAGATGTTTATGACGTCATAGATGACATCACACTTCACTCTATATACATAGGATTCACTGGTGTCTGTACAGTGATTGATGTCTTGTTTGTATATACAGTATGTTTATACATGTCATCATAAGTTTAGTAATGGAATGTGTATCTGAAAACGAAAAACACTGTGAACATTTATACAATGATACATGTCACATTATTCACATGCTCACGTGTTATATGTTGTGTACATTGATATTTTTGTTCTCTAGCTCATTCAATAGTACTAGGGAACGACCGTTATGTTCTTCTTTATTATCGTTGATAACATCATTATCATCACACATTTAATAAAACACGATAATAATGAATGATATAGACACATTTGGCCAATGTAGGGTCGTTATTTTTTTTTTTTTTTTTTTTGCCAAACGATTGGGGGGGGGGGGGGGGGGGGGCACGTGCCCCCCCCCCCCCCCCCGTGCCTCCCGTAGCTACGCCACTGCAGCTGAAAAGTACTTGGTAGAAATGAACGTTTTCGTAAAGTATGTGAGCACCTCAATGAGGTAGTTGGCTAGAATAAACCCTTGGGAGTTGAAAAAGTGCACTTTTAAGTTCAGAGAGACCGTAGGTGTATTTTTCATCATTGAGTTAAAATTTACGTTGTGAAGCACTGACCATGTAAATCTGATTTAATTATAGATGATGTATGAATCAAAATCATTTTTAAAGTGTAAGTATATAATAAAGACAGAATATCACAATTTAAATTGATCATTAAATAATATTCCTACTTCGCCCACATTTACCAGATGGGCATCTTATTTTCAGTGCAGTAGCTACCATAACATGTATATATGGCTGTATTTCCTGAGTCTGATATCTAATATTGTAAAGACAGGAAGCCATATAAGCAGGCCATGACCTTTGACCTTTAACCAATAAATATTCATATGACATCTATTCCTCAAGGTGCATGCATACATGTACTACAATGTATATTTGCTCTCAATGTGTCAAATAGTTCTCAAGATATGCCAAAAATTAGCATTTTGGCATATAATTGGCTTTGTGACCTTTGACCTTTGACCTCATGACTTCAGATTTTCCCCAGATCATCGTCTTCACTAAGTGCATGCAGGTACCCAGTTTGATGCATATCGGTCAAGCAGTTTTTGAGATATAGCCATACAAATGTTCACATTGGCAGCCTTTTTGAAAAATTTCGCCCATGGCCAACAGGGGTCAGATCCGCGTTGGCTACGTTTCTGAATTTGAGAATTACCTTATGTTCATGTGTGCTCAATTTCACGCTTTAATCACAAACTGCACAATTCACCCATATTGGCCAGCTAAACTGTCCCACTAATAGCCCGACACGGCGATACCTCATCCCCGTATCTGAAAATCATGATTATGATTACTTAGGTAAAATGTTACATACAATTTGTCTTTTAAAATATTGTCAATTTTTTAAAACCATTTCACAGTACCATACACAGAGCTGAAAGATGACCCCGCTGAGGCTCCGCCCGCATACGCAATAGGGCAGTCCTACCCCCCTCATGGGGGCCAACCATACCCTCCACATGGGGGCCAGCCCCACCCACCGCAGGAGGGCCAGCCCCACCCACCGCAGGAGGGCCAGCCCCACCCACCGCAGGAGTGCCAGCCCCACCCACCGCTGGAGGGCCAGCCCCAACCACCGCAGGAGGGCCAGCCCCACCCACCGCAGGGTGGGCAACCCTACCCGCCGCAGCGGGACCAGCCCCACCCACCGCTGGGGAGCCAACCCCACCCACCGCAGGGGGGTCAGCCCTTCCCACCACATGGTGGGCAACCCTACCCACCGCAGGGGGGGCAGCCCCACCCACCGCAGGTTTACCCACCTCAGGGTCAGAGGGTCCCGACCCCTCCGATCTACAGTGCCCCGTATGTAGTACCACAGCCTGTGATTCAATACGCAGTAAGTGTGATGATGGTGATAATGATCAAGAAGATAATTTAGATGACGGTGATGATTCTGACGATGATGACGATGCCAGTGTTGGTGATGATGATGACAATGATGATGGTGATGATGATGATTATAAACAATTATTATGATGTTTAAGAAGAGGAGGAGGGCGATGATCATTAGCCTCATGAAGATAATGATAATAAATATAGTGGTAGTCATAGTGCACAAATCTTCATAACATCATGAACAAATTTCAAAAGGTAACAAGAGAGATCATCTGAAGAAACCTGACCTGATAACACCTGATGCAAAGCAATTGAAATATTAAAATGTGTTTTTCTTTTGACAATGAATGTATTTGTTTAATCGATACTATTTTGTGTCGAGTATGATTGTACCTTTACCTAAAAAATTAACCGATATCAAATCAATAAACAAATCACACGTATTGCCACTCTATTTTGTCAGTATTTTAAAAATTATTTATGCTTTCTTGTATTTTCTTTAGGGTGCACCGCAAACTACAGTGATCGTGCGAGAAACACAACTGCAGCCCAACGACTACCTTGCATTTGCAATATGTGTCACCCTCTACTGTTGCTGTCCGTTTGGCATCGTGGCCATTGTCAAGAGCACGCAAGTAAGACTCAAGTCTTTGTCTTTTATGCCCAAAGAGGGATGATGATGACGATGATTATGATGATTATGATGGTTTCGTGATGGTGATGATGTTGACTATGATTATTATTATGATGATGATGATGATGATGATAATAGCGGTGATGATGACGATGATTATAATTATGGCGACGATGATGATAGCAGTGATGATGAATAATTATCATTATGATGGTGATACTGGTAGCGGTGATAATGACGTTGATTATGATGATGATAGCGTTGATGATGACGATGATGATGATGATGATGATGATAGCGGTGATGATGATGATGATGTTAATGATAGCGGTGATGATGACGTTGATTATTATGATGAGTATGCTATCAGTGATGATGACGATGATGGTGATGTAAGCCCAATTAGGGATGATGATTATAGTGGTTATGATGATGATCATGATCATGATGATCATGATGACTACCTTGCATTCGCAATCTGTGTCACAATCAGTAAAGACGTAATGAATTATGATTATCTTGCAAAATTGCTTTACTCATTCTGAAAAAGCCATTCGAGAAAATGACACAAATAAATCAGATATTGATAAAAATCATTATGTCAAACTGAAAAAAAAAATTTGAGTTAGTATCATGCACTGTAACGTGCACAGCGTGTTATGGACATCAGTCGTCGCGTCATGGACACCGACATGGGACATGACTACCGAGATTCGCTGTCGCTGTCACGATCCACCACCCGTGGTTGTACTTGACGTCAGTCGTCGCGTCATGGAGATCGACACGGGACATGACGACCAAGATTCGCGGTTGCTGTCACAATCCACCACCAGTTGTTAAACTTGACATCAGTCGTCACGTCATGGAGATCGACGTGGGACATGACGACCGAGATTCACGGTTGCTGTCACCATCCACCACCGGTTGTTAAACTTGACGTCAGTCGTCGCGTCATGGAGATCGACGTGGGACATGACGACCGAGATTCGCGGTCGCTGTCACAATCCACCACCGGTTGTTAAACTTGACGTCAGTTGTCACATCATGGAGATTGACGTGGGACATGACGACCGAGATTCGCGGTTGCTGTCAAAATCCACCAGCGGTTGTTAAACTTGACGTCAGTCGTCACGTCATGGAGATCGACGTGGGACATGACGACCGAAATTCGCGGTTGCTGTCACCATCCACAACCGGTTGTTAAACTTGACGTCAGTCGTCGCATCATGGAGATCGACGTGGGACATGACGACCGAGATTCGCGGTCGCTGTCACAATCCACCACCGGTTGTTAAACTTGACGTCAGTTGTCACGTCATGGAGATCGACGTGGGACATGACGACCGAGATTCGCGGTTGCTGTCGCCATCCACCATCGGTTGTTAAACTTGACGTCAGTCGTCGCGTCATGGAGATCGACGTGGGACATGACGACCGAGATTCGCGGTTGCTGTCGCCATCCACCATCGGTTGTTAAACTTGATGCCAGTCGTCGCGTCATGGAGATCGACGTGGGACATGACCACCAAGATTCGCGGTCGCTGTCACCATCCACCATCCGTGGTTGAACTTGACGTCAGTCGTCGCATCATGGAGATCGACACGGGACATGATGACCGATATTCGCAGTTGCCTTCACCATCATTCACCGGTTGTTAACTTGACGTCAGTCATGGAGATCAACGTGGGGCATGACGACAGAGATTCGTGGTAGAAGTTGTCATCATCGGTTGCGAACTTGACGTTGGCTAGGACGACCGAGATATTCCCTATTAATAGAAAAAAAGAAGATAAATTAATGCTTATTGTTTGAATCACTTTTTCTTATGGCTTATTGAGTTATGCACGTATGGTCAACTCAATCCACATCTACAGGGTACATATTCCTGGTAGGACGACTCAATCCAAAATTTATTTTAAAAACACACACTAACCGTCCATATTGTATTACGCAATGGGTTAAATGCATTCAACTACACAGGGCTTTTATTGCTAGGTACTGCTTGTGCTAATGCAGGCCTAATGCCTATGGCATGCTATTCAATATCTGCATTGCAGTTTTCACTTGCCGCTAGCAAGTACTTGCATAGTACAAGTAGCAGCTAGTACTAGTAGTAGTAGCACTCGTGTCTACGACTACAGCTACATGCACCCCTACAAGACAAGGGGTTAACAGCATGCTGCATTAACCCCTTACTCCATTGCCTGGTAAAAAAGCCTGATAGTCAGCTGCCCTCATTGTCCCAGTAAACACTGGGGAAATCCCCTGTCTGCCTAGCCTTAAACTAGATGTTTTTCACACTATCAATTTGATGCTGTGTTATGGCTGTAATAGCATAATATGGCTTTGTTCAACAAACAATTATAGCATGTCTTCACTCTAAAGAATTCTTACAAACTTTGAACTATCTATAAGATTAACATGGTCATGATTGAATGAAGGCTTCATTGAATCATGACCATGTTAATCTTATAAGTAGAATCAAAGCTGGCTGTAAAGATTTAAGAATTCTTTATAGTCACAGATTGACCTACATGTACATTCTTTGTTACACTTATACAAAAGCTAAACCAGGGCCTATGGCCAGGCAGTCAATTCACACATTCACAGACAATGGACAGTCACCTTGTCATTGAAGTTTTTTTGTACCACTGTTCTGCAGTTTCAGTAGGAATGTAAGAATGTTACTGGGCATAAGCCTAAACATGTAAACAACTGGTCTACTTTTGCATTTAGAGGGCAGTACAGCTCTGACCAGATTGGATCAGATCCATTGCAGTACACAATTCTCAAATAGGAATTAAAAGTACTTTTTACATCAGAAGGCTCAATGTAAGTTTCAAATTGTGTTTAATTCAACCCTCCTACTATCCACAGTTGATTAATTTGGTGAGATAATACTTTTTTTATAGCTAGAGATAGTTTTACATTTTTGGTAAATCTCACAAATTTGTTTACTGTGCTTTCTATATGGCATTGGTCCTAGGGTGAGCTACATGCTACGCCACATCTACAAAGTATTGTAGTACGCCACTGTATTTTAGGTGCAGCAGATCTATAATATAAAACGGATCAATACCCAAATAGATACTGTAAAATTAAAACCTACTTTCTCTTGAGCACTAAAAGTATTTTTTATTTCATTTTATACTGTTTATATTGTTTTAATTGGCGATGCTCTTCCATTTTACATGCAATATGACACTTACAATACTAACACGAAAATGAGTGTATGGGGCAATACTTACCAAATAGGATGTCGAAGCTCAGCCTGTACGTTTTCTACTTCTTCACAGAATTCATCATTCCTCAGCCATTTGGGGGGATCTCTGGTTGTGTAAATAACTATTCAACCCTTAGTCATTGGTGTGTGTCCTTACACAACGCTTTCAAAAGGAATTAAACCAGACAGAATTACAATGAAATGTCAGCGATCAGGCAAACGGCGTTTCTCTAGTACGTATAGGCATCGTCTGCTACGCTGATACTGCGCTCTGATTGGTCAAAACGTGCCTGTTTGATCACATGATGGATTAAGCGCCTTTTGGAACTAAACAATTTTGGATTTAGCGCCTTTTGGAACTAAACAAAATTTTTGATCCAATTTTTTTCATATTTCTAAAAATTATTTTGAGGAGTGAAATGGTTATTTAAATGCACATGTTTGATGAGCATTTAATCGTGCAAGAAAATCCAATTTGATGAAAAGTGGATTTAGCGCCTTTTGGAATTAAGCTCTTCATATGCTGTTGCAATGGTTTTCTTTCATCATCAAGTCAATCTCTTGGGAGCTGCTCATAAGCATTAGGACAAATGGACACTTCTTAACATTATAACGGTGAAACAGGTCACCAGCAATACAGTGTCCAGGATGATCCAGGACGCAATTAGCCTAATGGCAGAATTTACTATAACTTAATTTTAAAATGCCCATTGTCCTGATGCTTATAAGAAGCTTTCAAGGGATGGACTTGATAATGAAATGAAGCAATTAGAATATCTCCGGGGACCAAAGTTAGGAGACGATAGGTGCAAAGTGTTACCGAAAGTATTTGTTTTTTAGGCCAGGCACAATTGTCGAGCCATTGTGTTCTTCAATTAACATGTTCTTATTTTGTGCTTAAAGGTAAAGGCCAGTTTTGGAAACGCCCCTCTCTCAAAAAAATGAAATGGAGTTCTTATTACCAATAATGTGAAAGAATATAATTATACTAATATAGGATCATCCAAATTTTGCCAAGAAACCGCCTACTAATTGATATATTTGCAAAATTATATATCTATTCCAATGAGATAGATATGTTGCCCATACGCTACGTGTATTACGACTACGCGGTTTTCTTCCCATATTTCTGTATTTAACGATGCTTAGGTTCGGATTTTACCTCACAAGCCCTATTTCAATACATATTCAACAATAATGATCAATATAGATGTATTCGGCTACTTTCCCAAAACTGGACTTGGGCTTTAACATCAACAGGTGCTAAGCCGCCACCGGGCAGGGGACGTACGTTGCGGGTGCAGAGGAGGCCTCGCGTTCTGCAAAGAACTGGTCTATAATTGGTGGTCTCGTCGTAGACATCGTGCGTTAGTTCATCATCATCAGTATGTTCTTCGATTAACAATGTTCTTATTTTGTGCCTTCCATTAACAGGTGCGGAACCGTTACCTGGCGGGTGACGTTGCGGGTGCAGAGGAGGCCTCACGTTCCGCCAAGAAATGGTCTATCACCAGTCTCCTCTCGGGCATGATACTGGAGGTCGCTATCATCATCTTCATCATCGTGTACTACCTCGTCATATTTGCCTCAATTTCCTCATGAATTCCCTACTGATCTACTTAATGCCTGGATAGGGCGTTCGTGATCAAGCCCACGCAGTCACTGGTTGCCCATTTTACGCCAACAAATCAGGGCCCTGTAACATACCTGTAGATTCACGATTAATCGTACGATCCACCAATTGATCATACAATTGACTAACTGATCGTACAATTGATTAACTGATCGTACGATTGATTAACTGATCATACAATTGACTAACTGATCGTACAATTGATTAACTGATCGTACGATTGATTAACTGATCGTACAATTGACTAACTGATCATACAATTGACTAACTGATCATACAATTGACTAACTGATCATACAATTGATTAACTGATCGTACGACTGATTAACTGATCGTACGATTGATTAACTGATCATACGATTGATTAATTGATCGTACAATTGATTAATTGATCGTAAGACTAAATTTAATCTGTATGTTACCGGGCCCCAGGTACTATCCAGGTTGCCTTTAACCCTCTGAGTCCCATGGTGGACCCGAGTCACAATACTTATATAATCAGATCCATTTTTACAGCAGAACCTACGTAATCCTAGCTAATATCTCCCTGTATAACTACATACTTCCCATATCAACGTTCTCCTGTACCTTCTGTTGAGACCACTGATATCTACCTAACGTCTTCAGTGGCTTCGTGACCAAGTCCATGCAGTCACCGGTCGCCATTTTAAACCAACATTATACAAGTACATGTAGTCAGTTTTAGCGAGTTTTGGTTATTTTGTTAAGTATTCGCTTACGCCGTTGTTTGATCATAATCTTTGCGCGGGTCACGTGTGGGTCATGCACAGCAACGTGGTACTCCGTGGAATGCGCCGTAAGTGAAATTTCGCACCTGGTGAATCCGTTACATATAGATTCGCGATGAATGGTATGATCAATCAAATTATCGAACGATTTTTTGAATTTACATTAATGTACATATTATAGTTTTGACGGTATAAACATGAACCTAACTTGCAATTAATTGTAACTAACAATCAACTGTAACTTACAGTCAATTGTATCTTTTTTCGGCTACTGGACCATGATCCTTTTTAGAATTGAGATAAATGTACTATAAAGTGTTTATTGTGTACCTTCAAACAGGATCAAATATATGGTTTATGTTTGCTTGTTCTACGCTCAGTTGGTCTACAACTAATTTGGTCTACTACCTGATGCCTTTAACTCCAATTTCCCCAACTCCTAACCCAAGCCCTTACCATAACCATAATCCACACCCCTCTCCATAAACACAGTCCCTTATTTCATAAGCCCCCGAATGTATACTTTTTTAGTAGACCAAATGGCTGTAGACCAATCGGCAAGTTACCGACATCTGTTATAGCTAAGTCAATATCTACTTGTAAGTGTTAAAGGGATGCCTGTAAAGTGTCTTACTACACAAACATTACTTGGAGCTTCCTCGTTTCTTTTCTACCGTGTTGTTTAGCTTATGGTAAGAGAATAATAAAATAGGGTTAGATTTGTTCAAATGCCCCTTTAGTATGACGATATCTATTATTTACCTCAAGAGCGTTAATGAACGGTCATAGACCTCATACACGTCATATAGTAATTCGTTGTAAAGGCTGATGCATATATCCGCTTTGTTAAAACATTTTTTTTACCAGGAAAGCAGTGTTAATTTTCAATGAACCTTTCACACATCATTCGGACATATCTTACAATGATTTTGGTATAGGCTTGCCAAACCCTAAATATTGCCAAATCCTCGTCTATTGCCCCACCCTTTGGAAAAAAACTCCTACCCCATATTCAGAATGCCACATCTATCGAATCATTTAAATCCTCCTCAAAACCCATTTTGTAAGCAGTTGTAATTTTCTGGAGGCGCACACAGTTAATTATTAAGTATTGTATTATATATACATGTATTTGTTATTATTTGTTACTTTGACTTTGGTGTTGTATTGTTTTTATGCCATAGTGTGTATTAGTTTTCTTATTTAGACAAACCACCAGTGTGCTTAGAAAGGCCCGTATAAAGCGCCATATAAATGTAATTATTATTATTATTATTATTAGGATTGAAGTCTCAAATGTCAGTTTGGGAAATATCTGACACTTTACAGGTGCAACTTTAATCTATATAATAGTCTGAGTAAGTTTCATCCCAGACGTATTTATTTTGTGCTTTTCGCTATGTTTTATATAATTTATGAGCATTTCTAACTTAGTCAACATTATTTTTCTTCCTGAAGTATTCTTACTTGGTTCCTACAACAAACCACATTGTATCTCTTCCCGTTACAGTCATTGTATTCTACAAATGTTTTATAATTATTAGTTTCATTTTACATATGAAGAGCTTAGTTCCAAAAGGCGCTTTATCCACCTTCCATACAAATGTTGTTAACGATAGTACGTCAATGAGCAATGTAGAGTTCTGGAAATTCTCATTTTAGAAAAAAAATACAAAATCAAAAGCAACAAATGGAACGTTTCATTTTCATATTCACATAGGCGCGTGTACAAATTTGGACAAACAAACCTGTTATTCTCCAAAATTGAAAAAGTGGACTTAGCGCCTTTTGGAATTTAGCTCTTCATATATATAGTTCAGTTTATTGATACATACAAAAAATAGCTGTAAAAGTACTAAACAAAGCAGTTGATGAACTGAAATAAGTTTTGTTTACACTAAGATTTAGTCTATTATGAAGGAAATAACTTTGCAACAAGAAAAAACATCTAAAATAAACGAAAAATATATCGGCAAATTATTATTCTTGAAGAAATTTTCATGTTGAAGGCCTAAATATAGGTCCCTATTTCCTTATTTCCCGATGTTACTTATTACAATCGAGTCTTTCATTAAAGTAAAATGATTATTGATTTTAATCAATATTTTAATTGTATCTTTTGGTGTAGGCTCATTGACATGCAACAATTTTAACGTTTAACTTTTGAATTTTACGAAACATGTTGTTTGTATTTAGAATGTTGTTTGTTTTCAGAACTTCAATGGAGAAATCCCGGATGTGATATTTAGATATTATTACTTAGATAGTGTTATATCGAGTTGTACTTAATTAAAGTGGATTTGGGAAGTATTCATAACAGCAGACGCATTGTACTATAGTAGTCATAGATATTGTAATCAAGAAATGTATGTGTTTGTGTATTGTACCTCAATGTTTGTGTATCCCAAAATCATCTCAAAATCACTTAAATAAATGTACATCTATTAAATATATAGTATTGAAATTATAATTGTAATCTTAACAAGTTTTAATTTGATACATATGTGTTATGAATATTTATATACAACATACCAGCTCCCTGTGGTATATTTGGCAGGTTACACGTATACTAAGAAAAGGAGTATCTATTTAAGCAAGCACCTACTATACCGTTGCAAATGTTATGATTTTTAATTTGTATACTTTCTTTTCTCGATCTGCCTGGATTCTTGTATGATATTATATTGTTATTGAATGCTCCATCGATATTTGATACAGCATTGTTATAAATAAAATACGTTATTAGACTGAATAGTGTTTTAATGAAAACTTTACTATATAATCGATGACTAGTTAACCCTAAAAAGGCCGGGCTATTTTATGTCTTTCTACGGAAGGGGGGGGGGGGGGGGTCTATTCTGCCCCCCTTAAATCTCGGCAAAATAGCAAATTTATGGTGATTTATGCAAATAAGATCATAAAATTAATTATTTTTACCCATAAATCATATATACTTCATTGGCTTTCATTACATACATTGTTAATACCAATTTAAATAATAATACAGCCAAATAATTTGAAAAAGCCAGGGTATTTCCTATATTTTCTATTGCTTTCATAATTTCTTATGTATCTCTTTTTGTTTATTTAAAGATTTTCTTCCTTGATTATAAATCGAGTCGAATTTGGTATGATGGTGAAGGTTATCTTGTACTTTACAAGTCTAGAGAAATTCAGATTTTTGCATTTTTTAATATATTTTTTTATCGAAATTAAAAATGAGAAAAATTCACCCTCCAACCAGGCCCAAATTCACCCCGATCTCACCGTTTAGGTCGATGACGTATGACGAGGAAGTGAATTATATGCTAAATCAATTGCGCATGCGCGATCGCCGCGGTATACATCAGTTTGCGTGCAGTATTTTATTTACAGCAACCATCGCTCGCTCGTTTTGCAACATCGGAAATGAAAAAAACAAATCTAGAAAATTGCCCAATGTTAGTGTAAAAGTACATATTTTACCGTATGAGTGGTTATTTGCGCAAAATTATAGATTTGTTTGACAAATTGAGAGACGCAAATTGAACGTGCCTCGAAAAAACAAAATACTCGTCAGTTGAATGATACGGAGCACGCACTAGAGTTTCAGCGGCCCCGCCCAGCGAGACAGCGTGTGCTCTAGCTGCCAAGCTAGCTGCCGCGCCAACTGCCATGACTGCCTTGTAAGTAATTGCACTTTTAAAAAGTTCCGAAAAGGAACGAAAATGCAAGATTATTACGATCACACCTATTCTAGACTATCTCTTATTTTACTTACATGTTTGTAAGGCTTTTGAAACAAATACGAGAACAATTACCTGCAAAAACAGCAAACAAATACGCTGATAATCTCGGTTCTAACTCGCTAACGCGAGCTGAATTGAAGCGAGCTACATACACTAACCGCTATAGCTATATATTGCTGCATGAATTTTCGACCGTATGCGCACGGTCGAGGCTCTGTACGTAGCATGCATGCCGCCAGCGTTGCACGTCGCACCGCACAGCGTATGATTCAACTCGCAGACTAGGTGATTCATTTACCTATTTTTTACTTTATCAGACACATTAATGAATAAAAGAAAAACTTTACAACAAATATAAATTGTTGTTTCATTAGATTAAAAAGTTTAAAACCACCATAATTGTTTAGAAAATAGTTTAAACAACCACGGAATCATCGGTATAAAGGGGTATAATTCCGGTATATAATGTGGTAGATACCGAAGCATCCTATTGGATAGCCCCTTGCGTTACGTCAGTACAACACACACAGCTACTGACTCCGCTCGTCTCTGGAATGGGGGTTTTGAGGCAGTGTTCGATATTTTCACTTTTTTCAATTTTTGGATGTGCGAGTACTTGGAAACTAATATTTTCATATTCTGTATGATTTCAAATTTCTGTAAAGAAAATATTTGGCTAATAGTGGGTTTTTTTTTAAGAAAAACATGTATTTTATTGTTTATGTTGTTTCATTTTATTTCCAACTTTAATTAAATTATTTTGACCCAAAGACAAAAACCTTAAAGGTAAACAAAACCATGAACCAATGATATATCTCTTATTAGGAAAACAGATATGTCCATATGTTTTGCACACAAATCACGACAATGAGCGATTTTCGGACTGACATGCAGTGACAAGGGTCACGTGACTTCGTAACGTTTGTTTTAAATTTGTTCCAAGTCGTCCCTTTTGAGATCCTAATTTTCCTATTGTCCTTGGTTAGGGCGGTGATTCGCCCGTCGTATGTCCATGTTCTCAGTAAATTGCATTTTTTTTGTGGATTTGATTCAAGTCCTTAAAAGAAGACTTTATTGGCGAAGTGCACTACTTTGATAATTCATTCACTACTTTGATAATTGATAATTCAAATCATGAATTTAGAAAACCATTCCATACCAATAAATAATTTCAACCCTTTAACTTTTCCCATATTTGATTTTTAAAAAACATACATAATCAATGAGTAATGGAACGATCCTCAAAATCCAATACGTCACTGATGCCAAACTATACGTTTCTCGTGAAAGCACTGTAGGCCAATCTACTAAGTAAAACCATATACATGAAATATATTAATTAATTATTTTCCTCCAAAAATGCTTGCTACAAAAATAGACAAGAACATTACAAATAAAATCCGCAATATCAAGAGTAAAAGTACCCGAAAAGTGGTCGTATACTTCATACAGTCTTTAGCAAATTACAAAAGAAATTGTAACTCCGCACGTGCCCTCATAGACCTCCGTTTATGGAGTTTATGGAGCACACGCATTAAATAAACAGACATAAAACGTGATTGAAAGTAATTTACCTCGTTTACTTCGCAATTCTTAGTTAAAGTGAACCAAAACGCATAACACAAAGCAATCTGTGTAGTAATACCTATTTTCACACATCCCAAATGTCCCTGAATCACCCGTTCCATTATTTCTTTTGAAGAGTGGGCATAGTTTCTGTTTTGCTATCGCAGGCTCTTTTTGGATGCTCTGAGTGGCGCCATGGTTTTTGTTTGCCACAGAAACGTGACGTTTTCATGGACTGACGTTGAGTGGTCTAGCCAAAGGACATTTTAACTATTAGTTTAATAACGTATTTTTATCAAAAATTGGAGCGAACAAAAATACATAGCACTGCTTAAAGTTTAGCATTTTTAATGGGGTCCGCTCGCTAGTCATAAGGACCGCTTGTCATAATGACCATTAGTCATACGGACCGCTATTCATAACGTGTAAGTTCATATATTGCACGCAATTATGAATAGTGACACACTTTTCGTTTTATGATTTGCGGTCCTTCACGTATAGGAAGTTATACGTTATGAATAGCGGTCCTTATGACTAGCGGCCCTTATGACTAGCGGTCCCTATGACTAGCGAGGTTACCCCTTTTTAATCAAATTATTTAGTACGTGCTTTATTTGTTTTTACTGCAAAAACATGTTAAACATGATAGTATTTATTTTCTAGTCAGAACGAGGGTTTTCATACGACTTTTGACTTGAATAATATTAACGAGCGTGTACGCGTTCCCAGTCCTCCATAATTGTACTATTTCTCCTACTTTTAATTCAATAGTAATACTTAGAAATATCATTGTATATATAGATAACAATGATACAAGAAGTCGTGCATTTATTTCCGCCCTAGCGAAGCATAATCTAGACCACGAGCATTCATTATTCTGATTTGAATCACTGCAAAAGCAACTAAATCTGGGCTTCAGATAGGGAAATAATAATAAAACTGCAGCTCAATTGTTTAGGTGAAATAGTGGGGTAAATGACAAACTTCCATTTTTTTAAACTGTAACTAAGTATAGAGATACGTGTAGGCAGTAAATTCACTGTACAAACTTTTGTTTTGTACCACAAAGAGGAATGACACCCCTTTCCAAATCAAAGAAAAGGAATGTTTGTAGGTAGTTAGGCATCTTCGCAGCTGTTTTGGGGGCATACTAGAGAAAATCGTACATTCTCGGCACGAATCATAATACAGTAGTGTGCACGTTGATGCTTACACCAAAACAATTGTAGCCATGGCAACATCTGACGATTCTATCAAAAAGCCATGGTATATTGGCTAAATAAACACATTTAGTCACATTTCCACACTACCCCGTCTCAAGTGGTCGTTGGTTAATGTCTTTTATATGACACCTTTGAATTTTCTCGCAATGTGATTGGTTGAATTCAGGTCACATGACATTCATGAAAACGTACCATTCCACGATTTTGAAGTCATTTTCTGTTTTTTAGTACCATTGAACGATAAATGACGTCATTAAACGTGCAATGGTACTTCTTTTTAGTACATTGCACGTTTAATGACGTCATTAAACGTGCAATGGTACTTTTTCATGTTGTTGCTGTGCAAGCGCCAGCGCGCGTTAAAATAATTTCGCGCATTGCGCAGATATTCCATTCATGAACAGGCGCATTAACAAACCTTACGCACTCAAGGCATGAAATTGCCAGTGATCTGGGCCAGGGCCGCGATAAAGTGTAAATTTCCGAAAATATAAAATGAAAAAAAAGATTTATATAGGGATCTATTTTAGTTTTTAAACATACATGTAGGTGTCATAAAGGTAAAACAAATAAGGAATATTTTTCATTTCGTGCAGTGGAACTAATATTTTCATTTGGTGAAAGATGGAATGTTCCATTCAAATCGGCTTCGCCTCGTTGAATGTAACATTCCATCTTTCATCTCATGCAAATATTCGTACCTTTGCACTCATAAACATTCATTATTTGTATACTCTTGTTATATATACTTTTTGTTGTAGCCTGTGTTTTAACAAAGACAAAATTGTCCCTTCTTTCAACATGATCATGAATGTAATTGTAGCTTTGAAGTCCAAAAAAACGTCACATCTTTGCTGGGGGTCTGCACAAAAATGTAAACATGGCAGTCATCAAATAATTTGTGTCGTCTCTTTGTGAGATTGGTGTAGCCTCATTAGTGAGCCATTTTTGGTGATTTGTATATCAAATTAAAGCTCTCGGTGTCAAAAAAGAAGTAGCATAGATGAAATGCTATCATTCTGGTTCGCTGTAATCAATTGACCTAACAAACGAGATCAGTTTGTTCGGGCCAAGAAATCGAATTTTTCGAATACATCCTTTTCATGCTTGTCCGAGCTTTGGCGTATTCACGATCGATACGGTAGAGTAGTTCACAAAGGGTAATTGTGCGCGAGCAACAGAGTTCAAAGATCATGCCCGTACGTAAAACGAGCACACAATCATAGTTTGGCTTCAATGACGTCACGACATCCGGGCAGATGAGTTCATTCGCATATGTAAACACAAAAACAGGTACAGGTACTTGAAAAACAAATGCAGACTTTATTGGAGGTTATACATTTTAGGGTATACAGAACAACCTATATTTTAAATTCGTCAATAAAGTCTTATTTTAAATAGTTTGTTTAAATTATATAGTTTATATACCATTGATTAGACGTATAAGTTTATCTGTTGAATATCCAGTTATTGTTATTATGTATTATTCATCGTTCTTAAAATGCATGTTTTGCCATTTATTGCCACTTTTTGTAATATAATTGTATATATTTCGTCCATACTATGAAAAGCCACATTTTAAGAAGAAAAAGACATGTTATCAAAATCAATCATCGGCATCTTCCCAACCATACAGGGTGGCCCTAATTAAAGAATCGGAATAAAGTAACAAAACGATTATATTCAGTTCAGTTCAGTTCAGTTTATTTTGCCAAAGCCAAACAATACATACATGGTAAAAAGCAGTATACAAAATATCACACAATTACAATTACTTAACAGAGGAAAGAACAAAAAATACAAAATTAATTTACAGAACATGAAATTGCTTAGGCTGGTAGCAGCCAGAAAGGAGGTAGTCCTTAAATGCGGCTGACCAAAATCGTCAAATATGAAAAGCATTATGATTTAATTTAAGCTAGAATAACAAGTAAAACAAAATACAAATACATGTACTATATAGAAATGAATTGTTCATCGAATAGGGTGTCTTTTCCAATGAAAAGCGATACCAAGAGCATTGTTTTAGGGCGCTTTGATTGAGACCATGTCAGGTTCCCATTTTGTCAATTTTCAGGTTCCCATTTTGTCAATTTGTACCTACCCAGCTAGCCACCTGACGTCGTGCCAACGTTGGGCCGATGTCATTTTCGTTGTAAGGGGACGTTGGGCCAACATGCGACATGCGACGTCACCGAGACGTGAAAATGTCCGCCAGCCCAACATCAGCTCGGCGTCTTTTTTTAATGCTGGCCCAACGTCATTTTGCGATTTCGGCCCAACATCAATTATTGACAATGGCCCAATGTCAGTTCTAACGTAGGCCCAACATCGATTCCTGACGTTGAGAGAACATCAAGTTCTGACGTTGGCCCGACATTAAAATGTCCGCCAGCCCAACATTGTCCCGTGATGTCGGGCAAATGTCAATTTCCGACAATGGCACAACACCGAATCCTGACTTAGGAAAATATCAAATTCTGATGTGGGCTCGACGTTAAAATGTCCGCCAGCCCAACATCGTCATTTTGTGATATTGGCATAACGTCAATTTCCGACAATGGCCCAACATCAACTCATGACATTGGACCAACATAACATTATGATGTCGGCTCGAGTTTAAAATGTCCGCTAGCCCAACATTGTCCCAACATCATTTTGTGATGTCGGGCAAATGTCAATTTCCGACAATGGCCCAACATCAACTCATCACATTGGACCAACATAACATTATGATGTGGGCTCGAGGTTAAATGTCCGCTATCCCAACATTGTCACAACATCATTCTATGATGTTGGCCCAACGTCAATTTCCGCCAATGGCCCAATATCAAATCCTGACGTTGGGCCAACATCAAATTCTGACGTTGGCCCGACATTAAAATGTCCGCCAGCATGACATTAGCCCAACGTTATTTTTTATTGTTGGCCCAACATCAAATCTTGACGTTGGCCCAACATCAAATCTTGACGTTCGCCAGACGTTTGAATGTCCGCTAACCCAACATTGGCCCAACGTCATTTTCTGATGCTGGACCAACATCACAATTTGACAATGACCCAATGTCAAATGGCCAACGTAGGACCAACATCAAAAACGTAAAAAGAAATGTGAAGACATGCATAGATCGCACGTTTGCTCCATGCATTTTGTTTAACGTTTACACACATTCATAATTCTATAAATATCCTATTCCTACACCTATTGCCTAATCCTAACCTATCATCCTATCGTCCTACAAACACAGGTCGCAATCGGTATAATATATATACACCTCTTCTTAGCATGTATGTTTTGTATTGGTTGGTAATTTCAGAGCGTTGAATCTGAAATAATCCACCTTCAAATCATATTCATAACACTATTTACATGTGCTATTTATATTCTTATATATCCTTATAAATTATATACAACAGCAAGGACATTTCAAAATATATATTTTTTAATATAAATAATTACAAACATCGAAATTTTACATTTTACTAACCGTCACTTATAATCGATCATGAATTCCCCGATAGCAATACTTTGTTTGTACGTTTGGATTTATTTATAAATATCAATTGATGATTTACAATTTGAATCGATTACTAATGTTTGTAATCGTTTAAACGAAATTCAATTCATTCAAGATCTCAAAGCAAGTTAACAAAAATATTATAAGTACCCGGCTAGCCAGCTGACGTCGGACCGATGTCGGCAGGTTGTCGGCAAGATCGCGGTCGGCAAACAGACGTCGCGCCAACATTACGCTAATGTCGAATTTAAGTTGGAGGTTTTAGACATTTTAGAAAAGCCGGAAAATGGTTGTAGTTGAATGTCGTGCCGATGTCGCACCAATGCAGAAACTGATACCAATTTAAGAGGTCGATAGAGGGTTGTGAAAAATTGATGTCGGACCAATATTTTTTTATTGGACATCCATATGACATTCTTAATTATGACGCCAAAGCGATATCCTGCCAAAGTCACAAATGGCAGCAATAAAACTAATCAGTAAATAGTCATTATATTGATGCCGATGTCAATAATGCGACATGAATATGACATCTCAAATATGAAATCGGCCATATATCGCCCCGATGTTTGAACTGGTAGTAATTTAAGAGGTCGGTAAAAGGTTGTACAATATATGTCGGGCCAATACTATTAATTAAACATAAACATGACATCTCAAATACGACTTTGGGCCTATACCGCACAGATGTCGAAACTTATAGCAATTATAAAGGTCGGTAAAAGGTTGTGTAATAGATGTCGGGCGGATGGCATTACTCCTACATACATATGACATCTCTACTATGACGTCAGTCCGATATTGTGATGATGTTGGATCTGGTAGCAATTTAAGAGATCGGTACATGGTTGTGAAATTGATGTCGGGCAAATGTTATTAATTGGACCTCAATATGACATCTCAATTATGACGTCACACCGATATCCTGCCAATGTCAGAATTTGCAGCAATGGAACAAGTTGGCAAATGGTCATTAAATTAACGTCATGCCGATGTCATTAATCCGACATGAATAAGAGATCACAAATATGACGTCGGGATATCGCGCCGATGTTGGATCTGGTAGCAAATTAAGGGGTCGATCAAAGATTGTAAAATTGATGTTGGGCTTATGTTATTAAATATATACATAAATATGACAGCTCAAATATGACGTTGGGTCAATGTTGTACCGATGTCGGAATTGGCGACCATTTCCGGCTTGTTTCATTGCTGCCAGTTCTGACATCGGCAGGATATCGCTATGGCATCATCATTGAGATGTCATATTCATGTCTAATCATTGACTTCGGCACAACATCAATTAAATGACCATTTTCCGAGTTGTTTCATTGCTGCAAGTTCTTACATCAGCCTGACATCAAATTTAAAGGGATAGTTGAGTTTTGGTAGAGAGGGCGCTAGATTACTTTTTTTTTTGTGAGGTAATGAAAAACTGAGTGTAAAATTTGAAAGAGCATAATATTTAAATAATAAAATCATCTTTGTTTGATCAAAATCGGTTCAGAGACGGCTGAAATATCCATAAATATAACAATTTGTAATAAAGCTGGGGCCTCAGGTTTATTAGAGAATTTTGAACCAGCCGTTAAAAATTCAAAAAAATGCTTCCTCTTTTCAAAAAGTTACAAAATAGGTATTTAAATAGTTGTTGGTTATTTCTCTATCTAATCACTATTTCAACAAAACATCACATGCACAATATTTTATTCAAAATGGTTCAAACCGATGAGTGTTTAGAGAGCGCCCTCTTACGTTTTAACGGCTCTTTTTGAATGATAACATGATCTTTACTACGTCATTTGTAATTTTGTGTTCCTTTCTAGTTATAACTATTAGCTTGTAATGTAATGATGCAGGTTTTGGTTACTAAAATTCAGTTTCACCAAAACTGTACTCTCCTTACCAGAACTCAACTATCCCTTTAAGAGGTCACATTCATGTCTAATTAATAACATTGGACCGATATAAATTTTACTACCATTTACCGACCTCCTAAATTGCTATCTTTTCCGACATCGGCGCGATATTAGCCCGACGTCATATTGGAGATGGCATATTCAT
Organism: Echinarachnius parma; assembly: GCA_037951105.1. Lineage (NCBI taxonomy): Eukaryota > Metazoa > Echinodermata > Echinoidea > Clypeasteroida > Echinarachniidae > Echinarachnius > Echinarachnius parma. The sequence continues at coordinate 50,140 of JBAMJV010001521.1, read as the reverse complement.
GTCCAACATTGACATCGGCGCAACATCACTGTTATGATCGTTTGCCGACTTGTTTCATTGCTGCCAGTTCTGACGTCGGCAAGATTTTGGTTTGACGTCAAAATTGAGATGTCCTATTCTTGTCTCATTAATTGTCCCGACATTAATTTCACAACCATGACTGACCACTGACTGAATAATTGATGTTGGGCCGAAATCGCAAAATGACGTTGGGCCAGCATTTAAAAAAAAACGCCGCTCTGATGTTGGGCTGGCGGACATTTTTACGTCGCGGGGACGTCGGATATTTAATGTAGGCCCAACGTCCTCTCAAAACGACTTTTTACATTGGCCCAACGTTGGCACAACGTCAGGTGGCTAGCTGGGTAACGACCTCTTAAATTGATACCAGTTCCAACATCGGCGCGATATTAGGTCGACGTAATATTGGAGATGTCATATTCATGTTGGATTATTGACATCGGCTCATCATCAACTTAATGACTATTAGCCGACTTGATTCATTGCTGCCAATTCTGACATCGGCAGGATTTCGGTTTGACGTCAAAATTGACGTCCTATTCTTGTCTCGTTAATAATGTCGACCCGACATCAATTTTACAACCATTTACCGACCTCTTAATATTGCTACCAGTTCCACCATCGGCTCGATATTAGCCCGACGTCATGTATGAGATGTCATATTGATGTCGGACTATTGACATTCGCGCAACATCAATTTTATGACCATTTGCCGACTTGTTTCATAGCTGCCAGAGGTTGACATCGGCAGAATATCGCTATGGCGTCATCATTGAGATGTCATATTCATGTCTAATCATTGACGTCGGCACAACATTAATTTTACAACCATTTACCGACCTCCTAAATTGCTATAATTTCCAACATCGGCGCGATATTAGCCCGACGTCATGTATGAGTTGTCATATTCATGTCGGACTATTGACATTCGCGCAACATAAATTTTATGACCATTTGCCGACATATTTCATAGCTGCCAGAGGTTGACATCGGCAGAATATCGCTATGGCGTCATCATTGAGATGTCATATTCATGTCGAATCTATTTTTATTGGGCCATTGGCGGAAATTGACGTTGGGCCAACATCACAGAATGATGTCGTGACAATGTTGGGCTAGCGGATATTTTAACCTCGAGCCGACATCATAATGTTATGTAGATCCAATGTCATGAGATGATGTTGGGCCATTGTCGGAAATTTACGTTATGCCAATATATCACAAAATGACGTAGTGACGATGTTGGGCTGGCGGACATTTTAACCTCGAGCCAACCGCGATGTACCGACATCCGGCCAACAACTTATGACATCGGCCCGACGTCAGGTGGCTAGCTGGGTAGTCAGTGTCTGATAAATGAGACTTACTGCCTGTCATACTATCGATCAACTCGGCCCATTCTCTCGGCACCGCTCGGCACACGGCTGAATGCACAATAACAATAGCGCATGGATTGCTCTCGTGTTCAATAGCATGACCATGGTATGACGGGCAGTTAAGTGCGATTTATCAGGAACTGACTTTGTCGCCTGACATGGTGTTACTCACGGCGCCCTAAAACAAAAACTACACGACTAAAATGACTGTTCTTGTTATCGTTTTTCATTGGAAAAGACACTCTATCCGATGAACATACTCATTTTGTAACTTTATTTTGGGAAGTGCCCCGTTCTGTTTTTGGGGCCACCCTGTGGAAGTATACACCATTTAAAAAAAAAGTAAGTAGTATATTGGACTTGGCAGAGCCGTATTTCACATCACATAGACAAACCAACATTCATAGTACGATGTCAGGTAAGTTTACAAGCAAACGAATATTTCATATATCAGCCACAATAGTATATATATATCGTTTTAATACTCAGTGAATGGAAGTTGGAACATGCTACGTCATTGCTGCCTACTTTTGTGCAGCATAGTGTATTCTTGTTGCTTGCTTTTATAGCAAATATTAGTATATTGCTTTGATGAGGTGAGATAGTCAAATCATAACGTGATTATGCACATCATAGTTATAAGTACTTTAACCTTATACATGCATGTGGCTAATGCCAGACCGCAGATTGTTATACTTATGTTAATCATGCATGTACGTTAGAATATAGTGTTGTTATAGTTTAGATTGTAGTTATACATAGTACAGGACAGCTTGTAATACTTTGTATAATGCTTGTATTATACTCATGTTGGTATACTCTTTCATATAATATATGCATGATTGTAATGTAACATAATTATGTTCTATGGACCTCAGCAATGTACAGTTGTGTCTGAAATAAACTTTTGAATTGAATTAAACAAACAAAATGTGACGGCTGAAATGTACATGTAGGCTATGTCAGAGCTGACACACTACATAGCCCTACAGACTACTATTAGTATTCACTCGTGTACAGCGATTTATGTCTTGTTTGTATGTATAATTATACAGTATGTTTATACATGTCATCATAAGTTTAGTACAGTAGTAGAATGCGTATCTGAAATAGAAAAACGCTGTAAACATACAATGAGACATATGTCACATTGTTCACATGCTAACGTGTTGTGTACATTGATGTTTTGGGGCTCTGTTTTGAATCCAGTAGTTGTACTGAAATACTTTACTATAATAATGTTTTTGTGTATTGTATTGTATATATAATTGATCCAATATTTTGAAATCTAGTTATAAAGATAGTTATAATATGAAATGGTATACTAGTATAGACTGTCTTGTATGTGTACGATCGCTAATTATAAAACAAAATAGAGAAAAAATGTTCAAGTTCAAGTTCAATTTATTCACTAAAAAAAAATGATATAAATATTTCGTGTGTTCTAGATGGGAAGACATATGGCGTTATAGGTTCTCTTATATAGGTTCTCGTTATAGGTTATAGGTTAACTCTTGGTTATGTTTCTAGTATATGTTTTGTGTTTTCGTTGTTATATCCATGTTGAACCATGATTATATGTTTTGTGCTTGCTACTGCCCTGCATATTTTAACCTCGAGCCAACCGCTTGCTACTGCCCTGCACATTTTAACCTCGAGCCAACCGCGATGTACCGACATCCGGCCAACAACTTATGACATCGGCCCGACGTCAGGTGGCTAGCTGGGTAGTCAGTGTCTGATAAATGAGACTTACTGCCTGTCATACTATCGATCAACTCGGCCCATTCTCTCGGCACCGCTCGGCACACGGCTGAATGCACAATAACAATAGCGCATGGATTGCTCTCGTGTTCAATAGCATGACCATGGTATGACGGGCAGTTAAGTGCGATTTATCAGGAACTGACTTTGTCGCCTGACATGGTGTTACTCACGGCGCCCTAAAACAAAAACTACACGACTAAAATGATTGTTCTTGTTATCGTTTTTCATTGGAAAAGACACTCTATCCGATGAACATACTCATTTTGTAACTTTATTTTGGGAAGTGCCCCGTTCTGTTTTTGGGGCCACCCTGTGGAAGTATACACCATTTAAAAAAAAAGTAAGTAGTATATTGGACTTGGCAGAGCCGTATTTCACATCACATAGACAAACCAACATTCATAGTACGATGTCAGGTAAGTTTACAAGCTAACGAATATTTCATATATCAGCCACAATAGTATATATATATCGTTTTAATACTCAGTGAATGGAAGTTGGAACATGCTACGTCATTGCTGCCTACTTTTGTGCAGCATAGTGTATTCTTGTTGCTTGCTTTTATAGCAAATATTAGTATATTGCTTTGATGAGGTGAGATAGTCAAATCATAACGTGATTATGCACATCATAGTTATAAGTACTTTAACCTTATACATGCATGTGGCTAATGCCAGACCGCAGATTGTTAAACTTATGTTAATCATGCATGTACGTTAGAATATAGTGTTGTTATAGTTTAGATTGTAGTTATACATAGTACAGGACAGCTTGTAATACTTTGTATAATGCTTGTATTATACTCATGTTGGTATACTCTTTCATATAATATATGCATGATTGTAATGTAACATAATTATGTTCTATGGACCTCAGCAATGTACAGTTGTGTCTGAAATAAACTTTTGAATTGAATTAAACAAACAAAATGTGACGGCTGAAATGTACACGTAGGCTATGTCAGAGCTGACACACTACATAGCCCTACAGACTAATATTAGTATTCACTCGTGTACAGCGATTTATGTCTTGTTTGTATGTATAATTATACAGTATGTTTATACATGTCATCATAAGTTTAGTACAGTAGTAGAATGCGTATCTGAAATAGAAAAACGCTGTAAACATACAATGAGACATATGTCACATTGTTCACATGCTAACGTGTTGTGTACATTGATGTTTTGGGGCTCTGTTTTGAATCCAGTAGTTGTACTGAAATACTTTACTATAATAATGTTTTTGTGTATTGTATTGTATATATAATTGATCCAATATTTTGAAATCTAGTTATAAAGATAGTTATAATATGAAATGGTATACTAGTATAGACTGTCTTGTATGTGTACGATCGCTAATTATAAAACAAAATAGAGAAAAAATGTTCAAGTTCAAGTTCAATTTATTCACTAAAAAAAAATGATATAAATATTTCGTGTGTTTTAGATGGGAAGACATATGGCGTTATAGGTTCTCTTATATAGGTTCTCGTTATAGGTTATAGGTTAACTCTTGGTTATGTTTCTAGTATATGTTTTGTGTTTTCGTTGTTATATCCATGTTGAACCATGATTATATGTTTTGTGCTTGCTACTGCCCTGCATATTTTTTTTGCAATGGTATGACCTGGGCTTATTATATTGTTTGCTATCCTTTGGTGTCTTAATATATTGAATAAAGTGATGTTGACACCTACAATAGATCACAGCTGAAATTATGTTATGTCTCTGGAGTCCTGTTTATAATGTTCAAGAGGTAAACATTCAGTCTGAACAAGATATTGCTACCAGGCTTAAAGGGATAGTTGAGTTCTGGTAAAGAGAGTAAAGTTCTGATCAAACTGAATTTTAGTAACCAAAACCTACACAATAAAATTACAAACTAATAGTTATATATCTACCATGCTTGAAAGGAATTGAAAATTACAAACGGCTAAGAAACAAGCTTTTATCATTGAAACAGATCCGTTCAAACTCAAGATGGCGCTCTCTATACCATTTTCAATAAAATATTGTGCATGTGAAGGTTCATACAAATAGTCATTAGATAGAGATATAATCAACAAATATTAAACGACCTCTTTTATACATTTTTGAAAAGAGGAAGCATTTAACAAAAAAAGAGATAATTTGAGGTTGTTTGAAGTTGAAGTTTATTAACAACAAAATGTATGTACATCATAAAACAAAGTATGCAAGGCAAAGCAATAAAATATAAACTGTACATAATGTACAAAACAATTAATTAGTACAAAAGCTTAATTAATGCTTACATAAAACACACTTAAACAAAAGTTCAAGTTGTTGCTAAAAGAAAACCAAAAGTTAGCACAAGTGCTAGTCGAGATCGGTTTTCTCTGTTCACTATATATCGATAGTGTATCTCTTCATTACTATAGAATTATACTACTTCTTACCATTATATTGTATACATTCAACATACAAAATATTACTAACTGCTAACATAACAGATCATTTATTGGTTCATCAAATAAATTGTGAGGGTATTACGAAATGAATATCTTGTTTTTTGTTCTCTAATATACTGAGGTAAGCTATTCCAAAGCTTCGGTCCAACACAAGAAATAGTGAATGTACATGCTCTGTAAATGGCATCTCTGAAACTTGGTTCTCTAGACCTCCCTGTACAATGCAGGGGCCGCAGAAAGGTTTTGAAAGTGAGGGACTAACCACTTTTTTAAAATCTGTTATAATAATTGTTATTTTATGCTTATGTGTTTTTTGTTTTAAGCTAAAAACGTGTGTGCTTGGGGGAGGGGGCAGCCCCAGGTTCCCCGCGGCCTCTGCGATGTATTATAGAAGTGGGAATATTATCGACTTATTTCATTACTTACAGTGTTTAAAACGATTCTTGGAAATCTTGAATATACTCGCTTTCATTAAATTTGTAAAATCATGGGGGGGGGGGGGGGTGCGGGGAGGAGTACTACCCCGACACGGCTACACCTCCTCCCCGTAGCTGAAAAGCATGATTATGATCATTTAGGTAAAATGTTACATACAATTTGTCTATTAAAATATTGTTATTTTTGGCGTTTACCATTCGACAGCACAAAACCATTTCACAGTACCATACATAGAGCTGAAAGATGACCCCGCTGAGGACCCGCCCGCATACGCAGCAGGGCAGTCCTATCCCCCTCATGAAGGACAACCCTACCCACCAAATTGGGGACAGCCCATCCCACCACAGGGGGGCCAACCATACCCGCCAAATAGGGCCCAGCAGGGGTACCCCCCACAGGGTTACCCACCTCAGGGCCAGGGGCCCCCGCCCCCTCCGAACTACAGTGCCTCGTATGGAACTCCACAACCTGGAGCACCGCTGCCTGTGATTCATTATGCAGTAAGTGTGATGATGATGATGATGATGATGATGATGATGATGATGATGAGGAGCAATTAAAATATTGAAAAGTGCCATATTTTTGACAATGAATGTATATGTATGTAAAGTAAGTAAAGTATATTTTTTTTAAACGATACTATTTTTGTGTCGACTATGATTGTATATTTTCCTCAAAAATTACGAATGAAGAAATGGCATTTACTGATATCAAATCAATATAATATCACACGTATTGGCACTCTAGTTTGTCAGTATTTGAACAATTATTTATGCTTTCTTGTATTTTGTTTAGGGTGCACCGCAAACTACAGTGATCGTGCGAAAAACACAAGTGCAGCCCAAAGACTACCTTGCATTCGCAATCGTAATCACCCTCTGCTGTTGCCTGCCGTTTGGCATCGTGGCCATTGTCAAGAGCACGCAAGTAAGACTCGATGATGATGATGATAATGATGATAGCGGTGATGATGATGATGATGATGATGATGATGATGATGAAGATGATAACGGTAACGATGGTGATGACGATGATAGTGGTGATGATGATGATGATGATGATGATGATTATAATGATGACGACGATGATGAGAGCGGTGATGATGAAGATGATTATGGTGATGATAATGATAGCGGTGATGATGACGACGATTATGATGATGATGAGCATCATAATCATGATGATAACGATGATGATGTAAGCCCAATTAGCGATGATGATGATGATGACTACCTTGCCATTGCAATCTGTGTCACCGTCTGCTGTTGCTGTCCGTTTGGCATCGTCGCCATTGTCAAGAGCACGCAAGTAAGACTCAAGTCTTTGTCATTTTTGCCCTGACGAAAATCCTGCCAGGATCGAAAGGTAGGCTCCAAACGACTCTCATTTTATTACTTTAATGCCCAAAGAGGGATGATGATGACGATGATGATGATGTCGATGATGACAGCGGTGATGATGACGATGATTATGATGACGATGATTATGATGATTATGATGGGTGTGGTGATGATGATGATGATGATGATTATGATGATGGTGACTATGATTATTATGATTATTATGATGATGATAATAGCGGTGACGATGACGATGATTATAATGATGACGACGATGATGATAGCGGTGATGATGAATATCATTATGATGATGATACTGATAGCGGTGATGATGACGTTAATTATGATGATGATGATGATAGCGGTGATGATGATGATGATGACGATGATTATGAAGTTGATGATGAGGATGATACCGGTGATGATGATGATGATGACGACGATGATTATGAAGTTGATGAGGATGATGATACCGGTGATGATGATGATGATGATTATAATGATGACGACGATGATGATAGCGGTGATAATGAATATCATTATGATGATGATAATGATAGCGGTGATGATGATAATGATAGCGGTGATGATGACGTTGATTATGATGATGATGATGAGTATGATATCAGTGAGGATGACGATGATGGTGATGTACGCCCAATTAGGGATGATGATGATGATGATGATGATGATAGTGGTTATGATGATGGCTACCTTGCATTCGCAATCTGTGTCACCATATACTGTTGCAATGGTTTCTTTTCACCATCAAGTCAATCTCTTGAGAGCTGCTTATAAGCGTTAGGACAAATGGACAATGGGCCCTTTTAAATTAATTTATAACAGTGAAACAGGTCACCAGCAATACAGTGTCCAGGATGATCCAGGACGCAATTTGCCTTATGGCAGACTTTAATATAACTTACTTTTAAAGGGCCCATTGTCCTGATGCTTATAAGAGGCTCTCAAGGGATGGACTTGATAATGAAATGAAACAATTCGAATACCTCCGGGGACCAAAGTTAGGAGACGATAGGTGCAAAGTGTTTTGTCTTTTAGGCCAGGCACAAGTCGAGCCACAAGTTGAGATTTTGGGCCATATTGTGTTCTTCGATTAAAGGGATAGTTGAGTTCTGGTAAGGAGAGTACAGTGTTGGTGAAACTGAATTTTAGTAACGAAAACCTGCATCATTACATTACAAACTAATAGTTATAACTAGAAAGGAACACACAATTACAAATGACTTAGTAAATATCATGTTTTCATTCAAAAAGAGCCGTTAACCTTAAAACGTAAGAGGGCGCTTTCGAAACACTCTTCGGTTTCAACCATTTTTAATAAAATATTATGCATGTGATGTTTTATTGAAATAGTGATTAGATCGAGAAATAACCAACAAGTATTTAACTAACTTGTTTTAACTGTTTGAAAAGAGGAAGCATTTTTTGAATTTTGAACGGTTGGTTAAGGATTATGGAATAAGTGTGGGGCCCACATTTATTACAAATGGCGATGTTTATGAATATTTCAGCCGTTTCTGAACCGATTTTGATCTAAAATCAAGTTTATTCTGTCATTAAAATATTGCGCTCTTTCCAATTTTACACTCAGTTTTTCATTATCTCACAAAAAATAAATTTATTTAGCGCCCTCTCTACCAAAACTCAATTGTTATTTTGTGCTGACCATTAACACAGTGGCGTGGTGTGGTCGGACTGATTGGGGGGGGGGGGGGGGGGGGCACGAACATTATTGGGGGGGGGGGGCACACCTTATGTATTTCTTTGTTTTTTCCAAAAATGTCCCCTTATGTTTTCTATTGTTTTTTTTTTAATTATTGGGGGGGCACGTGCTTTAGCGGCCTCCCAGGGCCTGGTCTATAATTGGTGGTCTCGTCGTAGACATCGTGTGTTAGTTCATCATCATCAGTATGTTCTTCGATTAACAATGTTCTTATTTTGTGCCTATCATTAACAGGTGCGGAACCGTTACCTGGCGGGTGACATTGCTGGTGCAGAGGAGGCCTCACGTTCCGCCAAAAACTGGTCTTTCGCCGGTCTCGTCTCAGGCATCATACTAGTGGTCGCTATCATCATCTTCATCATCGTGTACTACGTCGTCTTTGCGTCACGGTGCGGAGTAATTCCCTAATGATGTACTTAATGCCTGGATAGGGCGTTGTGATCAAGCCCACGCAGTCACTGGTCGCCATTTTACGCCAACAAATCAGGGCCATGTAACATACCTGTAGATTCACGATTAATCGTACGATCAACCAATTGATCATACGATTGATTAACTGATCGTACAAGTGATTAATTGATGGTAGGATTAATCAAGAATCTTTGTATTACAAGGCCCCTGGTACTATCCAGGGCAAACGGGGCTGCCGTGGCCGCCGGGGACATGGTGTAAACCTAGCATAACTCTTGGAATGTTAGTCATGATTTCATAATTTAAGTCACTGGCAACCATTTTGCAGCAGTAACCTACGTAATCCTAGCTAAAATTCTCCTGAATCAAATTCTCATTCCTATGGAAGTTTGCCAAGTGTGCATATGTGGAGATCCACTGATATCAAAAACACCTAGAATTGTGGTTGTGCTTTAGGAATTGAAGCCACTGTCCGCCATCTTGTGCAGCACTTATGAAAGTTGTGTCTCCCATTTAAGTTCTAACCATAACAGTTTTCTGTTATGTATAGAGACCACTGATATCTACTCAACCCCTAGAACGGTGTTATTGCTCCTGTGATTGAAGTTACTTACAGTCGTGTTGCGATACTGTAATATGAACCATACGTGACCCTTCACCACAAAACGACCAATAAGTCTGAAAAAAAATTGTGCTGATATAGTTTATCATATTTTGGACTAAGCAACAGGGATGAAGCAAGTTTGAAATAAGGGTGAATTTACGAGCCGCTTCAAATACGGCAAATTTCAGCAAATCACTGTAACCTGATCAATTTCAAGCAATGAAAATGCATATTTAAACACGATATTGATGCTCAAAATTTGATGGAAGGGAGATTAAGATACCCTTAATTGAGAAATACCCAAATCCTGAATCTCTTATTTTTAAAACAAATTTTACAATTTCACCTTATAAAAGAGAAACTACCACCGCGACTTTAAGTCGTTAATAGCGGTTGTTTTGTGGTGTAAAGTCACATACAAAGAACTAAATCTTAAATTTGTAGAAACATTATAAATTGAAATGAATACAAATCTGTCCAAATCTGTTGAGGCTGGTGGAAAATAATGTAAACGATATAAACGAGGCTGCCATTGTAGTACAAGATGGATTTAGGTACTTTTCAAAATAAATTAACATTTTATTAAGATTTTAAAAACATTTAAAAAACTTGTATTTGTTTAAATAAATGTATTTATATACAGTGTTTATCGTTTAACTGTATCAAGGACTACTTATACATACATCCTGGTAACATTACAAAGAACTTGACATTTTGTTATAATTTAGATAAATGTACATTGTAGTGTTCATGGTATACATTTTTTTTTTTTAAGGCAGATTTATTTCTGCATTTATTAACAAAATCAAAATAAAATATACATAGAACAATTTTACATACATAATAATAAAACAATGAAATAGGAATAGTTATATAATCATTTAAATTAATGTGACAATAATTTATGTATATTATTACAATAAATAAACAAATGCAGCAGACCAACCATCATAAGCAGGGAGCTTGATGGTGACCTGGGAGGGGAGGGGAAAGCTACATGGTGCCAAAAAGGTGTTGTATAATAATTACTAACTCGTCACTTGAATGAGCAATCTAAATTATAAAAAAACATATTTAAATACAAAAAAGAATAAAATAAATTAAAAGCGTGTTGAGTGGGTCAACAGTGCAAGTCATATGATCCTGACTTGCAATTTATTGTAACTTACAATCGATTGATCTATTTTGGCTAATACTGTTTTGTTTAGAATTTAGATAAATGTACATTTATCTATCAAGTGTTTATTGTGTACCTTCAAAAAGGATCGAATAATTACACGGTTTATGTTTGCTTGGTCTACACTCAGTGGTCTACAACTCATTTGGTCTACTACCTCATGCTTTTAACTTCAATTTCCCTAACTCCAAACACGATACCTAACCCAAACCCTTACCATAACACTATTCATAACCACAGTCCTTTACTTTAATCAAAAGCCCCGAAATTTATCATTTATCATGTAGACCAAAAGGCTGTAGACCAATCGGCAAATGACCAAAGTTTTTAGCTAAGTTAATATATACTTGTAAGTGTTAATCTAATAGTCTAAGTAAGTTTCATCCAAGAAGTTTTTCTTTTTGCTAAGGCTGATATCATCTTCTCCAGTAAATTTTTTTCTCCAAAGCTATATTTCATATAATTGATGAACATTTCTACCTTTAGTCAAATTTTATTCTTAAAGTATTCTTACTTGGTTCCTACAACTAACCACATTGTATCTCTTCCCGTAAGCCCGTCGGAGACAGAGCCGACTCGACTCGATGCGACTGTTTTCATTCAGGCTAGAGTCAGTTTCGCTCAGTCGGAGCCGATCCAACATGTTGAATCGGCCTCGAATGACCTCAGACTGGCACTTGACTGGAAAACCCGGAGCCTGAGTTAATAAGGCTATAAACCAGTCAGGTCGGGTCGAGTCGGCTCTGTCTGCGCCGGGCATTACTGGGATATTTGAAAAAATCTAACCCTATTTTATTCTTCTCTTACCATAAGCTAAACACCACGGCAGAACAGAAACGAGTAAGCTCCAAGTATTTTTCGTGGAGTAAGACACTTTACCTGGATCACTTTAAAATAAAATGATGATTGATTTTAATTAATATTTTGATCTAGGATTTCTCGGACAATTTCGTAAGTTGGCCACACAAATTCATTATATGTTCATTCAATTTCGCCGATTCTGTCACCGCAGCTGTTATTTTGCGTTCAAATTTATTTTTTAGCATTTGAATTCATAAAACGATCATTCAAAAACATTTTATTTTCATTCGAATTAGAACGTGTTCCTTTTTTCGTAAAGTTTTCATTCAATTTAAAGCGAGACGATTCGCGATTACGTTATAACGTCTTCCGTGAATTCAAATTTGCAAACAAATTCAACAAAAGCAAAAAGCGTATCCATGGACGCCAAATTCGTTGTTTTATATAGTACCTTATGACTCCGAGCAGAACTTTTACTTATATATTATAGAGTTCAAAAAGATGGTCTGCGTCGGTGTGGTGAATAGAGACAAAAATTTAAATAATACACCGTAAGAAAACATAGTTTTCCGAATTTTTGCCAATAGGGCTTCGTCAGGGTACGCTTATTAGACTGGAAATACTCAATTAAAAAAAAAAAAATTCTTGAAACAATTGCATGTTTAATGTGTATGCACACACGCACACGGATACACACACACACACACACGCACACACATACACACAAATTAATATATAACCAGACTCAGTTTAAAGAGATAGTTGAGTAATGGTAAAGAGGGCGCTACATATTTGTTTGTGTGTGAGATAATGAAAAACTGGTTGTCAAATTCGAGAGTATACAATTTTGATGACGGAATGAATTTTATTGGATCAAAATCGGTTAAAAAATGGCCGAAATTTTCTTCAAAAAAACTTTTTGTAATAATTGTGGGGCCCCACAATTATTCTATAATTTTGAACAAGCCATTAAGATTATTTTGTAAATGCTGAGTCATTTGTAATTTTGTTTTCCTTTCAAGCATGGTGGAGTTATAACTAGCCAAATCCTGCACTATTACATTACAAAATAACACTTATAACTCCACCATGCTAAAAAGCAATATAAGTAAATTATAAATTACAAATGGCTAAGTAACAAGCCTGTTGTCATTTTAAAATATCCGTTACAAGTCAAGAGGGCGCTCTCTAAACATTCATCAGTTTCAACCATTGTATGCATGTGGTGTTTTGTTGAAATAGTGATTAGATAAGAAAACTATCAACAACTATTTTAAAACCTCTTTTGTAAATTTTGGAAAAGAGGAAGCATTTTTATTTCTTTGAACGGCTGGTTCAAAATTAATGAAATGCCGGGTCCCACTCTTAATACACATGGTTAGGTATATGGATATTTCACCCATTTCTGAACTGATTTTGATCAAATTAATCAAGTTTATTCTGTTCTCAAAAAAAAAATGTAGGCTATGCTCTTTCTTGTGTGTAGCGCCCTCTATACCAAAACTCGACTATTCCCTAAGGCAACGCTCGAAATTAACTTTTTTTGCTGGTGGCCCGATCGGGCAAGTAGAATTGGTATTTATCCAATATTGGTGGCCCGAAACAGAAATTTGGTGGCCCGAAAAAACAAGGAAAAACAAAAGAAAACAGTGACCGGTAATCTTAGCTTTTCATAACAATTAATTAATGAAAATAACATCTAAAATCACCACCCTGATCAAAAATCCGTAAAGGAATATATAAACCCAACATTGAATCAGTAAAAGGTACTTTTGGAGTGATGAAATGTTACAATTTCAGCCCTTTCTCTGTGCGATTTTGTCAACTTACAAGTTGAAAGTTGAAATTATACACAAAACAACATGCATGGGACTGAACTGGAACTCTCACAAAATTGGCATGAAACATCTACAAAAGTACAAAACTAGATAAAACAAAATCTGTACTACCTTATTATGAGTCCTATATTTGAAGTTCTTTCAAATTATGTGATGCTTTGAAAGATAATAAGGCCTTTCTGGCTTTCTTGCCCAAACGAATTTGCGCAAATTGGACTGAATTGAAGACAAGTCAAAGCATATAGTTGCAGAGTTGACTAGACTGTGTGTGGCTATGCGAATTGCTGTATTAAGCTGATGTACATACCGTCCCCATTTATAATACATGGGGCCAGCATGTGTGTACACTTCTAGTTCTACTTGTATGCACTAGTAGTAGACGGGTAAATCAGTCTTTCTCTTTGTTGTTTGTCTCCCCAAGACGTCATAATTTTCATAGGCACCTCCAGAACGAGATGAATTTGTCTGTCTAATCACGCACATTTCTCCAGATTATTGCCGTTAGCAGATTTGCGCTCGCTATTTTGTTGATTTTTTCCACTGATTTCCTTTGTTTTTTATGCCTGGTTTTGGCGATGTTTGAAATGTCAAATTTTCAGATTTACATTTGGAAATCTTACTGGCCCAATCGGGCCACTAAAATAGAGCAATTATGATTTTTTGGTGGCCCGACAGAGATTTTTGGTGGCCCCGGGCCATCGGGCCTGTGCTAATTTCGAGCGTTGCCTAAGGGCTTTTTAAAGCTCATGTAAGCATTTCTGTGTCTTGGGTCCGATTCCTGATGAAAGCCAATTTTCTTTGCCCAATTTTCATTTACATGCAAGATAATATACAAGATGACATAACTAAACTGCACAATTTCAATCTAAATAGACTTACATTTATTGAAGTGATTTTGAGATACAATACACAAACACGTACATTGAGGTACAATTCACAAACACATCCGTTTCTTGATTACAATATCTATTACTATTTTAGTACAATGCGTCTTCTATTATGAATACTTCCCAAATCCACTTGAATTAAGTACAACTAGATATAACACTATCTAAAAGTAACATATCATATCCGGGATTTCTCCATTGAAGTTTTGAAATCTTCTAAATAAAAACAAAATGTATCGTAAAATTCAAAATTAAAAGTCAATATTGTTGCATGCCAATGAGCATACAGAAAAATATATGATTGAAATATTGATTAAAGTCAATAATCATTTTATTTTAATAAAAGACCCGATTGTAATAGTTAAAATCGGGATATAAGGAAATAGGGACCTATATAGGCTTTCAACATGAACATTTCTTCAAGAATAATAATTTTCCGATATGTTTTTCGTTTATTTTAGATGTATTTTCTTGTTGCAAAGTTATTTCCTTCATAATAGACTAAATCTTAGTGTAAACAAACCTTATTTCAGTTCACCAACTGATTTGTTTAGTACTTTTACAGCTATGTTTTGTATGTATCAATAAACTAAACTATATATATGAAGAGCTAAATTCCAAAAGGCGCTAAATCCACTTTTTCAATTTTGGAGAATAACAGGTTTCTTTGTCCAAATTTTTACACGCGCCTATGTGAACATGAAGATGGAACGCTCCATTTAAAAAATAGTAATAATGTTTCGATTTATATAGCGCCTAATATGAGTGACAATCATCTCTAAGCGCTTTACAATGATAATATTACCCCCGGTCATGGGTTACAACGCAAACCAGCACACATTGTGTGCACCATCTCCACTCCCATTTGTTGCTTTTGATTTGTATTTTGTTTCTAAAATGAGAATTTCCAGAACTCTACATTGCTCATTGACGTACTACCGTTAACAACATTTGTATGGAAAGTGGATTTAGCGCCTTTTGGAACTAAGCTCTTCATATGTAAAATGAAACTAATATAGAACATTTGTAGAATACAATAACTGTAGCGGGAAGAGATACAATGTGGTTTGTTGTAGGAACCAAGTAAGAATAATTCAGGAAGAAATGTTGACTAAGGTAGAAATGTTCATAAATTATATAAAACATAGCTCTGGAAAACATTTACTTGAGAAGCTAAACAACACGGTACAAGTACTTACAAGTAAATATTGACTGAGCTAAAGATTTTGGTAACTTGCCGATTGGTCTACAGCCATTTGGTCTACTAACAAATTTTAAAAAATGGGGGCTTAAGATTAAAATAAGGGATTGTGATTATGGGGAGAGGTGTGGATTAGGGTAAGGGTAAGGTTTTGGGTTAGCGATCGTGTTTGGAGTTGGGGAAATTGAAGTTAAAGGCATCAGGTAGTAGACCAAATGAGTTGTAGACCAACTGAGTGTAGACCGAGCAAACATAAATCGTATATTCGATCATGTTTGAAGGTACACAATGAACACTTTATAGATATATGTACATTTATCGAAATTCTAAAAGAAATCATGGTCCAGAAGCCGAAAAGGTTACATTTAATCGCAAGTCAGGATCATGTGTATACCATGAACACTAGTATGTACATTTATCTAAATTATAACAAAATGTCAAGTTCTTTGTAATGTTACCAGGATATGCATAACTAGTCATTTATAAAGTTATACCATAAACACTGTACATAGATACATTTATTTCATCAATTACAAGATTTTAAGATGTTAATATTTTGAAAAGTATCTCAATCCATCTTGTACTACAATGGCGGCCTCGTTTATATCATTTACATTATTTTCCACCAGCCTCAACAGATTTGGACAGATTTGTATTTATTACAATTTATAATGTTTCTATATATTTCAGATTTAGTTCTATGTATGTGACTTTACACCACAAAACGACCGCTATTAACGACTTAAAGTCGCGGTGGTAGTTTCTCTTTTATTAGGTGAAATAGTCAAATTTGTTTTAAAAATAAGAGATTCAGGATTTGGGTATTTCTTAATTAAGGGTATCTTAATCTACCTTCCATGACATTTTGAGCATCAGAAATCATGTTTAAATAAGCATTTTCATTGCATTAAATTGATCAGATTACAGTGCTTGCATGAATGCCGATGTTTGAAGCGGCTCATTTTCTCCCTTTTTCAAACTTGCTTCAGCCCTGTTGCTTAGTCCAAATATGATAAACTATATCAGCACAAAAAGTTGTCCAGACTTATTGGTCGTTTTGTGGTGAAGGGTCACATATGGTTCATATTTACAGTATTGCAACACGACTGCAAGTAACTTCAATCACAGGAGCATTAACACCGTTCTAGGGGTTGAGTAGATATCAGTGGTCTCTATACATCTCTATAGACAACAGAAAACTGTTATGGTTAGTACCTAGTTATCAACAAATGGAAGAGGTTACAGGCACCTAGATAAGTTATGCAAGCTGGTTGCAAGTTACTTCAATTCCTAAAGCACAACCATCATTCTAGGTGTTTTAGATATCAGTGGTTGTCCACGTATAAGACACTTTATAGCAAACTTCCATAGGAAGAAGAACTTGATTCAGGGAAAATGTAGCTAGGATTGTCGAGGTTGTTGCTGCAACATGGCGGCAAGTGACTTCATTTCCAGAAGCACAACCACCATTATAGGTGTTTTAGATATCAGTGGTTCTTCACGTATAACATCCACACTTGGCAAACTTCCGTAGGATACAGGACTTGATTCAGGGAAATATTAGCTAAGGTTACCTAGGTTACTGCTGCAAAATGGCTGCCAGTGACCTCATTTATGAAATCATTACTGCCATTCTAGGAGTAGGGAAGATATCAATGGTCTCAATTGAAGGTACAGCCGTAAATTGTTAAGGGAAGTATGTAGTAATGCAGGGAGATGTTAGCTAAGATTACCTCATAAGGTACCTGCAGGGAGTCGAAGTGTGCATTTAATGTGCAGGAATTATCGCAGTGTGTATCCGTTGACCGGGAAAATAATATCGTGTACAGCGCTATGATCCCCACGGGAATAGCGCTATATTAATAACCATTATTATTTTTAGTAGTAGTAAAATGGATCTGATTCTATGAGTATTGTGACTCGAGTCCACTATGGCATTCAGAGGGTTAAAGGCAACGTTACATGGATGATACCCTGCGCCCGTAACATAAAGATTCACGATCGATTGTACTATTGATCGATCGATCGTACGATTAATTAATCAATCGTTCGATAAACTGATTGATCGTACGATTGATGGTAAATCTATATGTTAAGGGACCCTGATTTGTGGATGTAAAATGGCGACCAGTGACTGCATGAACTTGACCATGAACGCCCTATCCAGGGATTAAGTAGATCATCAGAAACCTACTGAGAAACGTACGATCATGACAACGACCGCAATTATGACGCACGAGACGACACTGGCGATAGACCAGTTCTTGGCGGAAAGTGACGCCTCCTCTGCACCAGCCACGTCCCCTGCCTGGTGACGGTTCCGCACCTGTTAATGGAAAGCACAAAGAAGAACATTGTTAATCGAAGAACACAATTATGTTGATGAGATGATTTTGAACACGATGTCTGCGACGAGACCAGCGATAGACCAGTCCTTTCAGAACGCGAGGCCGCCTCCGCACCAACGACGTCTCCAGCCTGGTGACTGTTTCGAACCTGTTAATGGTAGGCACAACAAAATGAGCATTGTTAATCAGAAAACACAATGATGATGATGTTGATGAGGTTAAAGATGATTTTGAACATGGTGCCGGAGTCAAGAGATAGACCAGGTCTTGGAGGAATGCGAGGCCGCCTCCGCACCTGCAACGTAACTGGCCTGGTGACGGGATCGCACCTGTTCATTGTCAGCAGAAAAACAAAGTTATTTCGCACAGTTTAAAGGTCGGCAGCAAAGAAAAATTGAAAGTACGCAATGACAATGAGGATGATGATAATGATGATGTTGATGATGATGAAAATGATTTTGATCATGGTGCCGGAGTCAAGATTGGCCTTTGACCATTTCTTGGAGGAACGAGATGCTGCTTCTGCACTGGCAAAGTCCCCTGTCTGGTGACGGTTTCGCACATGTTTATGGTCAGCAGAAAATAACGAAGAACATGATGAGGATGATGATGATGATGTTGATGATGATGAAGTTGTTGATGATGATGTTGATGAAAATGATTTTGAAAAAGATGGCTGTGAAAATTCTGGCCTTTGACCAGTTCTTGGATGAATGCGAGGCCGCCTCCACAACGGCAACGTCCCTCGGCCTGGTGACGGTTTCGCAACTGTTTATCGTCAGCAGTAAAAAGGCACTGTTAAAGAAAGTTCATGATAATGAAGATGAATAAGAGTATTATGCCAATGACAAACATTAAAGGCAAATGCCAGTAATGGGAAACGCTCCACGCGCAAAAAATGAAATGTGCACTTTTAGTGCCAACCATGTGAAAGAATATAATTTTTACTAATATGGGATTATAAACATTTTGTCAGGAAACCGCCTACTATTGGATACATTTAAAATGACAAGGACTTGGTACTTACTTGCGTGCTCTTGACAATGGCCACGATGCCGAACGGAAAGAAACAGCAGAGGGTGACACAGATTGCAAATGCAAGGTAGTCGTTGGGCTGCACTTGTGTTTCTCGCACGATCACTGTAGTTTGCGGTTCACCCTAAAGAAAATACAAGAAAGCATACATACTTTTTAAAATACTGACAAAATAGAGTGCCACTACGTGTGATATTATATTGATTTGATATCGGTTAATTTTTGAGGTAAAGGTACAATCATGCTCGACACAATATAGTGTCGTTTAAAAAAAATTTTTACTTACTTTACATACAAATACATTAATTGTCAAAAGTATGACACATTTCAATATTTTAATTGCTTTGCATCAGGTGTTATCAGGTCAGGTCAGGTCAGATGATCTCTCTTGCTACCATTTGAAATTTGTTCATGATGTTATGAAGATTTGAGCACTATGACTACTCCTATATTTACTATCATTATCTTCATGAGGCTAATGATCATCATCCTCCTCCTCTTCTTAAACATCATAATAATTGTTCATAATCATCGTCATCATCATCGTCCACATCGTCATCTAAATTATCTCCTTGATCATTATCACCATCATCAACATCATCCACAGCAGCAGCATCACCATCATCACCAACACCAGCATCATCACTACCACCACCACCACCATTATCATCACCAACACCACCACCACCACCACCATCATCGTCATCGACACCACCACCACCACCACCATCATCATCATCATCATCATCACCAACACCAGCATCATCACTACCACCACCATCACCACCACCACCACCACAACCACCACCAACACCATCATCACCATCACTAACACCAGCATCATCTCAATCATCTCCTTGATCATCATCACAATCACCATCATCATCCACAGCAAAAACAACATCATCATCATCATCATCTCATCATCAACAACATTATCACCATCCGCGTTATCATCGTCATCGTCGTCATCATCATCATCATCATCATCATCATCATCATCATCATCATCATTATCATCATCATCATCATCATCATCACACTTACTGCGTATTGAATCACAGGCTGTGGTGCTCCAGGCTGTGGAGCTCCATAAGGGTCACTGTAGTTCGGAGGGGTCGGGGCCCCCTGGCCCTGAGGGGGGTAGGACTGCCCTGCTGCCTGTGCGGGCGGGGCCTCGGCGGGGTGCTCCTTCAGCTCTCCGTATGGTACTGTCAAATATATAGTAACAAAGTTACAATATTTTAAAAGATAAATTTTATGTAAAATTTTACCTAAATAATCATAATCATGCTTTTCAGCTACGGGGAGGAGGTGTCGCCGTGTCGGGCTAGTCCCCTCCCCCCTCCCTCCATATGATGAAGGGATAAGGGGAGTGGGGTTTGACCTGCTTCAAATGCTAACATGTATATTAGTGATAATGATATAAAGTGATTCATACAATTAAAGGCAGAGTTAAATGGAAGGAGATATTTCTAAGTGAATTTTACATGATTTTTAAATAGAAATATAGGCGCTTCATTCGTGCTGTTTATTAAATTTTGATCATTTTTATTCCCGTTATGGAGTTAAAGAGATAGTTGAGTTTTAGTAGAGCAGATACATGTAAAATATCATGGAAATCGTTCAAAGTTTGATACAAGCAACATACTTGGTATGTAGACTACCTTAGGGACACTTTTTAGAAAGAAAAAAACACTTGGCCAAGCAAAAATCCAAGATGGCGGCTATTATCCAAGATGGCCGCCACAAAGCTACTTTTTGATATAAAAATTGACTGATTTGGCCAATTTAAATAATCTAGGTGTCGTTTCATATGGTAATTGACATGCTGAACTCGATGGTGATACATACGGACCCATATGAGGGCCCAAATCCAAGTTGGCTGCCATTTCCCCGGATGGCCCACAAAAGCTACTTTTTGATATACAAAATTGACTGAGATGGCCGGTTTTGATAATCTTGGTGTTGATTTATATGTTTCTTGATATGCTAAAAACGATAGTGATATATGGACCCATTTGATGGCAAAAATCCAGGATGGCAGCCATTAATTCCAGATAGCCACCAAAATGCTGCTTCTTGAAATTGACTGAGTTTGTCGATTTTAATAATTTTGGTGTCAATTTCGTTGTGTATTGATATGCTTACGCCGATTATGACACATACGGACCCATATGATGGCAAAAATCGACATGGCGGCAACTTTCCAACATGGCTACCCCAAAACAAATTTTTGATCTAAAAAAATGACGGTTTTACCGATTTTAATAATCTTGGTGTCGAATTTTGCTTCTTGGTTTGCTGAAAACGAATGTGATATATCTAACGCATGCAATGCCTAAAATCCAAAATGGCCGTCCGTTTATAAGATTAGGGTTATGGTCAAAAACATACTTTTAATAATATACAAATTGACTGGGTTGATCGATTTTTATATTCCCGGTGTCTTTTGATATGTTTCTTGATGTGCTGAAAACATTTGGGTTACACACAGACGTTAACAATGGCGTAGCTAAGGGATATAGGTTTATATTACCCCAAGGGGGGGAGGGGGCACTCATGTATAATGTAAGACGGGTATGTGCCACTCTCAAGATACCCGGTTTTTAAAAATAACTACTCCATAGACCCTCGGAATGTCTTGGCTAGGTAGTTGAGTAGCGCCATGTCCAATATTCTTCTTCTAGTCAGCTCCTTGGATCACCATTTGAGGTTTTCCGTAGGTCTTTGGTAGCTCCAAGTCCATGTATTTTGTAGTTTTTGTCTGCTCCTTAGACCCTTAACTCCCGTTTCAGGGTTTTGTTGCTCCAAAGACCTTATATTTTGTGCTTGTAGTCAGCTCTTAAGACCCCCACATCAGAGTTCCGTGAGACTCACCCCCGTCCAAAATGATATAACCCTTCTTTCTGTACTGAATTCGTGAAATGTCTTTTGTTCTTGATTTTTGGGACAGGCTGCTCATGTATTGATATTTCCTAACCCGGAACGATCTCTTTACTTCATCCTGGACCGTTCAAACCCCTGCCGCCCTGAATATATGCCTAACATGTTTATTAAGAGAATAATAAGATTTTAATCAGTAAGCATGTATTGGGAGTTCATGTACAGTTTGCACAAAACAGCAGTTTACACACCAAGATCAATTCACATGTTCAGATTAAACAACCTTCAGACCCCTTCTCAGTTAGCATATATGCATGGCTTAATACTGGTCTGGCTACGACATGGACCGCTCTATATGTACCAAACCAAAACTGTAGAGATTTTTGCAGCTTCCTTATTATTAGCTTTGGGTCATAGGGGTATACTATTACAGTATCACACGTTTACCATATTCGATATGCCACATTGTAAAGATGGACACTGACACTCGTCACACTGCTCCTCCTTTTGACGAGGTCAGCCTTTATCTTTTCAGAACTTCGACAAAAGTGAGATTGAATCAAACAAATTGTAACTGTACAATGAAAGTAACCATTTCAGAAAAATTGGTATAACCCATTAAGGATGGTGGCCCACATATTGTGGTTTGGGAGTCTTACATCTGAGCAAGAAGATACCAAGTTATATATTATGAAGTGCACAATGGGAAAGAGCCGAAATTCTTCTATTTTCAGAGCCCTATTTTGTTTCTCTACCTGCATTCATTTTATTACTGTGTATATTGCTAGACTTTAGAGAATTCCTTAAATTGGCAACACATTGTCATATTTTCAAAACAGAATTTGGCGTGTAAATTGGCAACTGCGCGGCAATTTTACTTCACATTTGTCTTCAATATTAATAATCGAATATTTTTGAGACGCCAATTAAACATAAGATACACACATACACCTAACGAAGGGAGTCCCAAGATCCCTGGCCCCCACTGAGCTTTCCCCCAGCCACCGTGATTGACGGCCGGACCCTACACTATTACCTGCAAGCCAGAATAGGATCCTACAAATTATCATTTTATTTTATTTCATTTTTTGGTCAGCCTTACTTGCACTAGTATAAGTAATTTAACATATAATGACACAGTATGCAGGCGAGTATCAAAATACACCATGCTGATTGGCTGATTGGCAGCTTCTGCTTCATTCAATTGAGCAGAATTGTTTGGTGCAACAGGGCCTGAGATAGTTATGATTGACATGATTCAATAACAACAGATGAACTTGACCCAAAATGAAACTAAGGATTCCCTAGATTATTGAGTCACAGGCCGAGATGTTACACACAATCAGTGATCAGCATGGTGTATTTGGATACATGGGGTTGGATTTGACGGTTGTACATTTCATGTAATGAGCCCCTGTTGTTTCATTTTAGTTGCATATCAGTCATAACTATCTCGGGTCCTGTTGCCCAAGACAATGCTACTAATTTGAGTGAAGCAAAATATGCCATTCAGCCAATCAGCATAGTGTATTGGATAGTTTGGGTTTAATTTTTAAATAACGATTGTAAATTTCATGTAATGAAAGCTGTTGTTATCATGCCCACTATCTCATGCTTATACCCTGTTACACAAAAAACATTCTGCTCAACTGAGTAGAAATTTACATTAAGCCAATCAGCACAGAGTATCTGGATACTAAGGGCTTCATTGTTTGGATGGTAATTTTTTTACAAAAAAGGCCATCATGTGCACATGGCCTTCTTTTGAACAATATATATTTTATGAATATTATCAGTGCCTAAACACACAGCCTTTAAGCTATTTTCAACATTTATTGAGCTATTTAAATACTTCGTGGTCGATTTGAATGCAGTTTTCTGTTATCTCTTGACGTTTATTCTTTCCCATTGTCAGATATTAAACATACATTTCAACAACTTTTGTTTTGATGTTGTGGGCGTTTCCGGAAAACTGTCATTCAGCTAAAACCACAAAATAGGTTGACCGATTAATTTCTATTATTGGTTTGTGACACATTCATGTATTGTTCTATTGGTAGGAAAGAACCATGGGTTACAGAAATGCAAGATTTCTTTTTTTCCTGCCAGGCAGCTTGGGAAGACTCACCAGGGGTGCTTTTATGTTTTTTTTGTTTGTTTTGTAAATTCACTATTCATTTTGTATCGTTACATTGTACTTGTTTGAAATGCCGAATAAATAATAATTATAATAATTGTCCATAATTCAGAGGAACAACCATCCCTGCTTTATATTAATCTAAACAATGCGGTAGAAAGGGTACCCATGCTTGGTAGTAATGGCGTGTGGAGCAAGCTGTGCATATACAATGCATGGATAGCAGGGTTTTCAGCCTTGCCACCTACGCATTGTCTATGTACTCTGTGCTCCAAGGGAAATTGTGTGTATGATGTGCAAATGGTTTTGAACAGGACTTGTAAAAAATAATGACCATTTACAATGTAGATGTGGGTTCTACTAGAGTTCTGCATAAATGTTAGTAAGCATTTTAACCCATTATAGATGATTCAAGATCATTCCTTCTATCGATAAAACTTTGCATAAAATTGTTTTGATTCCATGCCAGATGAACAATAGAACAATTGTCCCTGATCTAGACTACGATACACCATGTATGAGAAAGAACCATATTGCTTAGTGTCTATGTGGTATACAACAATAGGACAATGGTCTCTTCTCTCTGCATTCTACTTGTTATGAAACTCCACCACGTGGTGCAGTACAATAAGCTCACATGGGATGAATAAATCTTCTCTCGTTTAGCTCGTAAAATGAAAAGAAATAGTCAAAATACATGAGGGCCAAGGGCAAATTAGCCCCCAAAATGCCCCCAAAATGCCCCCAAAGTGCCCCCATAAGTTTGCATAGCAATCAAATAAAATCAAAATAATCTTCTCTCATTTAGCTCGTAAAATGAAAAGAAATACCTAGTCAAAATACATGGCGGCTCATACACGTATACCTGGAAGCGTCTTTTTACCGTACCACTAACATGTCAGTTTTCCTCAAAAACTCGTGAAAGCGCGCTGGTAAGCCAAGACTTGCTCGCCTGTGTTGATTTACACGCCAGCCTAGATGATTGTGAGTGTAATGTATAGACGCATTGATGAATATTCCTAGTCTCATCGTCGTGGTCGTAGTCCACATCGAGATCGGCCACTAACTAATGGTCACCCTTGCCCTCGACTTGTCTTAGCTAGATTGATGTCGCAGAGTTGCAAAGTTTGATGCATAGAAATGTACGTTACAGCAGCGGCGCTAGTCTTGGCTTACCAGCGCGCTTTCACGAGTTTTTGAGGAAGACTGACGCATTAGTGGTACGGAAAAAAAAACGCTACCTGGAATTCCCAGAATAGCCCTAGAAAATTTGCAGAAATCAAAGCAAAAATATGAACTTAGAGTGCTATTTCCTGAACGCAGACAAGTTTGAATACATGTAGCCAGTCCTCTGGTAACTCGTGTGATTAACTTTCCCTTCTCCATTCTATAAATGCCGAGTGTCTGGCTAGAAGGCATAGGGTACAATTGTTAAAGTCTTTGGTATGACCCGGTCTGGGTTCGAACCCGGGACCTCCCGTGCATGAGGCGGACACTGTAACCGCTAAGCCACCATGCTCAGTGCAAAATCGCACCGAGACCCAGTGTATCTTTTCCCTACTGCATTTCTTATTATAAACAACAAGTAAAATATCCTTCCGTTTGGTAACCACTCCATGGGGGTGTTTCACAAAGATCCTAAGTTGAACTTAAAGGGGTATTCCGGGCCTGATAAAACCATCCGTTATTTGAATAAGCAGAATAAGAGGCATACTTGGTGAAAATTCGATCAAAATCGGACAAGAAACACGGGAGTTATACCTATTATATCTGAACATCATGTAGTAATGAGCGATCGTTTCAAAATTGCCGCCATATGCAACATCATTGACGAGCAACTCGCCATGGCTATAGTACATGAAAATACACGTCTGTTCCATGCATACAAAAAACGACAACAATCCCATTCAAAATACCTCTCACCCAACATAGAAACACACCTCATCAAATAATAACACTGAGCCATATCTTATATGGAAAAGCTTGTCAGCGTGTGCCTAGAATTGATTCCAGCTGACAAGCTTTTCCTCGGCCACATACCGAACCTATTCAAAAAAGCCCGCGCGAATCAACGGATTCGCTCCACTGGCTTCCATACAAAGCTGTCGTTTTAACGACCTGCCTGTTACAAACATAATTTCTCTGCTATACGCTGTAGCGCAGAGAAATAAACTTATTTCTCATTTTCGTTGCTAAAATTTAAATTTTCTCTGCTTGTTTTCACGAATTCATAGAAGAATATCGATGGGCTATCATCTTTGGAATTTGTAAGCTCATAAATTTGCTTTGTTATGAAGATAATTTAAATTATGGAAAATGTCCATGTAGAAGTCAAAATGGCTGCAGCTCGCAAGTGACGTCACGATCGATAGCAATTGCGAACGATACTAAAAATCGGAGCAAAGTTCATCCTGTCATAACTTTTTTATTGCTCTACCGTTTTGGCTCAGATTTTCGATCATATGATTCTTCATATTCACTTCATTTTATAGCAAACATCACATTTCTGGGGTGGAATTCCCCTTTAACTCTAACTTGGACTTAAAAAGTATGGAAAGCTGTTAGTTTCTTTGAAAACAAATTCTAAAAGTCCTTTTGAAAGGCATTAAATGTTGTTTCAATTCATAAACATTTTTCTATTATCATAGAGATTTCATGTTCTTCATGTACAATTTATGAAAAGTCTGAAATACTTTCATTTTTGCTTTTGAATATCTTTTGTTCCAAGGCTACAAATGGCTTACCATACTTTTTAAAGTCCAACTTGGGGTTAAGTTCAACTTAGGATCTTTGTGAAACACCCCCCCCCCCCCCCCCCCATGTATATGTTAAATCATTTCTGCAGACACACCCATAATTGCAAAAACACATGTGCTGCTTTTTTTTTCGAACCGAACAATCGTTATATAGGGGAATGGCAGAATGGGGAAACTTCCCGAACACAATATTTTGGTGTCTTTTGTCAACATGGTCAAAGAGAAGGGTAAAATGCTAAAACGGTTCAAATGGCCCTATAATCCCGGATGGGTGAAATATGCACGTAATTCACCTGTTTGCAACTATTTACTTATCGCCAGGATCATAGACCTAAATAAAGCTTGACACAGACTTAAGCACTTGCCCGCTTGCAAGGCAAGTAATAATTGGTGTCGGGCAAGTAAAAATTCATAAAACGTCTAGTTTGCATGCCCAATCACTTTGTCACTTTCATCAGACAATGAGACAACTAAAAACTAACTAAGAGACAACAATGTAAATCTCATCTAGAGGGAAGAGGGCAAGGAAAATATCAACATCTATAGATGATTTTACTTGTCCGAATTGTCCACATTATTTTAGGGGCAACCTACTGATTTCAGGGGGCTATTTTGAAATTAGGGGACAAAGCCCCTTTGCCCCCTAATTTCAAAATAGGCCCCGTGTATAAAATAAAAGTTAGTGTGGAAGGAGACTTGACTGTCCAAAGTGATTTTAAAGGGATCTAGTAACTTTGTTGACATGTGCAAAAAGTGATGAGTAGTTGATACAATATATATTGGTGTTACCTGATATGTCCACTGGGTGTTGTGTGATTATTTAAAGTTAAATGGACGTTATATATTGGCCGAGTAATGAGCAAAAATGCAAAATGATATTCACTAGTTACGCATTGCATTCGGTTTTCGCGATCCGTTGGATACCGAACCCTGTCCCATGCTTTTTTTTGTTAATAAGAATACAACAAGGTATGAGGGAACCGCTAGAATTTCAAATGGATTTTGTGGATTTGGACAATGTTACTAAGTCCCTTTAAGGGTCCTTTCGTCAAAGACTACGGTCAAATGTCCACATAAAACAGCTGTTTGCGAAACACAATACTTCTCTGTTTCCAATGCCAGGATCAGATGTATCAACACCAAATATGGACAAAAACGTAATCTGGGGTTTGCAGTTAAGTGGATAAGCGCTGATAGCTGGAAAAGTCATTTAGGACCAGAAAAACAGATGGTGTCAAGCTTACAGTTTAATACATGTGGGACTAGGACATACTCTTAGGGAAATTTCAACATCTAACAGATATTAGCTCCTTTTGCAACCCACAATTCTGAGCTTACAATTTGTCTCCTTATTTTCAGAGCCTCCAAACTATTTTTGTACTCTACTCAGGGAAATTTCGCTATCTCACATATATATTAGTGCCTATTGCAACCTAAACTTTGAATGTTACTATTTTCTCCTAATTTGCAGAGCTATTATTTTGTTTTACTCTTCTGGCCCATTTGGGCAAATAAAATCATCAATGTTCAAACTGTACTTACCCAAACAGAACATTTACTTGCCCACTAACTTCTAGATGAGATTTACACATGCTTGTACGAAATTACATTCTACTCTAGTAGTTGGACAGAAATATTGGTTGCTTAATCAATAATCTGGCAACCAAATCATACCATCTATGAAATGTTACTTGCCATACGTCAGTCAATGTTTACTTGCCCCAGGCAATCCGGTAAGTGCTAACGCTAGTGCCTTGCTTGAAGATATTGGCTCGGACTATTCCAACCTAAAATTCTAAAGTTACATTTCTCTCCTTATGATTTGGATACAGTCCACCCTGTGTATAGTGACCACTCGAGGGAAAGAAGAAAGTGGCCACTATAGACAGGTTCCTTAACACTGTTTTTCTCTGCAGGGGATTACATTTGATGGCCACTATAGGCAGGTTGCCTGCTATAGACAGGTCTGACTGTATTGCTAGAACTTCTGGTCTATCACGTGACTTCAGGCCATTTGTGTGTCTGCACACTACAGTGCATGCCCAAATACATTTTTGGTGGCCACGGGTCACTGAACCACAGCCAAGGTCAAGCCTTGGCTAACATGACCAGTGTCATCTCAAAAAAGAGACCAAAGTTAAACTATGGCAATATAGTAACAACTAATGAGATTAATTTGAAAGGTAAAAGGCTCCCTACTTGAAGATTAGGGTGTACACTAAACAGGGGGGGGGGGGGGAAATAAAATGTATTTTTCAGGGCTACTTTCAAGCTTGCCTGCATGAAAATAGCATTCTAAAATATGTATAGCTCCTTTTTTGGCATAATAGGAGGCTAAATCGCCCAGAGCCCCTGTGTATTTGTGTTCACTGACACTGAACATTAGATCCATTTTAATGTACAAATGTGTAAATATCAGGTTCAACAAGTTTGATAAACCACCTTGATCACTAATCATATCTTCCTTTTTGCATTGAAGTTGAACTGCCTCTTTCAATTCTGAAGATTCTTGCAGATCTTACAGTACAATTTTGGTTGAGATGTGCAGGGATAACTAGTCAACCGGGTTAACACCCTAATCTTTTTGAGAAGTAAACTAGGTTCTTAGAGTGCATAAGGTGTGACTGTCTCATACACTACTATGCACCATGTATAGTTTGTAGTGCATACAACCACATGCTGTAATTAATCTCCCTTGCACTGAGCATATATGCTTATGCAGAGGAAACTGAAATAAATAAATATTTATTTTAAATGTAATTATGCTTTAATTATGATAGAGACACTTTGTATTTAATATGACATACCTATTGATGTATCACACGTTTTTTTTGTTTAGGTGAGATACTTTCTCATGGCGGGAGTCCTGAGAAAGATCTCACATCACAAATAGAACGTAAGTAAACTGTATTCAATGTATAGTTATTATATCATATATAAATTCAATTCTATATATGATTTACATTCTTAGTATATATAGTACATAGCTTATACTGCAATCAATCCCATGCAAGCGCCCATTCCAATCATACTAGGTGGGATACTTCCTCATGGCGGGAGTCCTGAGATATATTTCACATTATAAATAGAACGTAAGTAAACTCGATTTAATGTATAGTTACTATATCATATATAAATTCAATTCTGTATATGATTTACATTCTTAGTATATATAGTACATAGTTTATACTGCAATCAATCCCATGCAAGCGTCCAATGTAATTATACTTGAAATATCACTTGCGGCGGAAGTCCCTTAGTGCATATTCCGTTTATTTTTTGTTTATATATGACACCTCTCCATCAAGCTAACATTACTCTTTATAGATGGGATACTTCCTTATGGCGGGAATCCTGAGAAATATCTCACACTATAAATAGAACGTATCTAAACTTTATTTAACGTATAGTTATTATATCATATATAAATTCAATTTTATATATGATTTACAGTATTTATATATGATTATATTCTTAGTATATATAGTATATATTATAATTAATTTCATGCAAGCGCAAAATATATATAGTGGATAAATTCGCAGTCCCATAGTGAATACATTATACAGGGTGTCTCAGAAAGAATGCAACACCTACAATCCTTCATTTCATCAACACCATCGACCAAATGTCATTGTGTTTTGTTTGATTGGGTAGAACATTCTTTTTCCAACAAGATGATACCATAAGCATTGATTTTGGGTAAGGCGTTTGGATCCTAGGGACATTTTTATGAGGCAATGTCGTTTCCTAAATTTCCTACTTTTTGTTTCTGGCGATCCTCTGAACACTGAGACATTCTCGCCCCACGGCCTCCCATAGACAGAAGAACCGCATGACTGCTTCCTTTCGATAAGGAAGACAATGTGAGCCATACCGTATGGGGTACTTGATTATGCAACATTGTCTTCTTTATCAAAGGGAGAGCAGTCATGCGTTTCTTTTTCTATGGGAGGCCTTGGGGCGAGAATGTCCCAGTGTTCAGGGGATCGCTGGACATGAAAAATTAGCAAATTTAGGAAACGACATTGCCTCAGAAAAATGGCCCTAGGTTCCAAACGCCTTACCCAAAATCAATGCTTATGGTATCATATTGTTGGAAAAAGAATGTTCTACCCGTGTTGCAGCGGCGCACGAAACGTCGTGATCTTTTAGATCCCTTGTTGACCATACATTGCGAGACAAACGATTATCACTAGCGATATTATTTTCGATAATATTTATAGTAATAACAGAAAGGCAGATGAATAAATAAATGTATATTTATTTAATTATACTCGGTACAAATATATTGTTTTAGTGCTTGGCAAAAGCTTTTTCCGCCTATTATTTTCTCTTAAATTAATCGGTAATTGATTCCACAAATGTGATCCTGTATACGGATGATCAATAAATGAGAAGTAATCAATTAATCTATGAGGTAGATTATTATTTATCAAATCGTGCATGAATACGCAAATCATATAATGGTATTGCTTAAAAATAACAGTTTTAATTAAAAAAATAGTGGACCTGATGGATATTTATAATCTTTAAATGCTAAGACCCGTTGCGATTCGTTTCTGAAGCATCATCACATAATTCAAATTTGTTTTATTTGCTGCACCCCAAACCTCTTGACCATGCGTTATATGTGGAAGAATTAATGCATTACAAAGCATAACGAACATTTTTCTCGAAACAAAATGTGTTATTCTATATAAAATTCCTATTTTTTTACTGACTGTATTGCACACATTATTTACATGTCTTTTCCAAGTTAAATTTGTATCAATAATGATGGCAAGAAACGATGTTGAATCCACAGATTCTAGAATGTTTTCATTAATTAACAGCTGACCCGATACTACGAAATGTCTGTTTATTTAAAAATAGAATATATTTAGTTTTGTTCACATTGATTGTCAATTTATTGGCATTGCACCATTTAATAATATCCTTCATATTCATGCACACTTCTGTTAAATCAATGTGTCTTTCATCTGGAATAAACGTATGGAATAAATTAGAGTCATCTGCAAATAATCTAAAATTTAAATATTTTGACGAGTTAGTCAAATCATTAATATATATTATAAGAAATAGAGTCGGTCCTAGAACAGACCCCTGAGGAACACCGCATGACAGTGATTCATTAACAGACTGTGCACCATCGTAATTAACAAACTGTTGTCTATTGGTCAAATAATCGTTAAACCAATCAAGTGGCACACCTCGGATTCCGTAATGCTCTAGTTTTTTTAAACAATAGAATGGTCAATGGTGTCAAATGCTTTGGCAAAATCAATAAATACACCAACTGTCATACGCCCTTCATCAGTATATTTTGTAATTTTATTAATCAGATTTATCAGTGAGAGTTTAGTAATATAACCATGTATAAACCCATACTGATGTTCATAGAATAAATAGTTGTCTTCCAAGAATTTTAATAAACGACCATTAACTATTTTGTTCATATACTTTACTAATTATTGGTAAAATAGAGATGGGTTTATAATTACCTGGTAATTTCCTATCTCCCTTTTTAAATATTGGTACTACTCTTGCCACTTTAAGTTTGTTTGGAAATATACCTGTTGTTAAAGACAAGTTTAACATATGTGCAAGTGGTTCACAAACAAAATCATTTTCATCTTTTAACAAACGTACTGACAAATCATCATATCCACATGCCTTTTTAGAGTCAAGAGTATATTAATCACATCCTTTACTTCTAGACTTGTGACCGGAGGGAAAAAGAAAGACTTTTCATGACGATGACCTAAATAGTCATTGTATTTTGTATTCGTATCGACAATTTTACTTGCAAGATTTACACAAAAAAATCATTAAAAGTATTAGTTATTTCAAATTAACTTATTTACACTCATGCTCGTACCATTAGTTTATTTTCTTACAAGTGTTTGAATTTAAGTAGCATTTTGTGTAGTACTTTTCTTATTTAATAATTCATTTATATGTTTCCAAGACTTTTTCGAATTATTTGTATCCCTTTCAAATTAAGTATCATGATGCATTTGCTTTGCTCTTCTTAAAACTGTTGTTAATATGTTTCTATATGTTTTATATTGTTCCAGGCAAGTTAGTTCAAAATTTGATTTGATCACCTTATCATAAAGTCTATGTTTTATAGTTATCGACCGTTTTATTGCTTTTGTTATCCAAGTTTTAGATTGCTTTTTAACGGAAGCATTAAGTCTTATTTTTTCATTTGCCGCGTGTTTGTCACATATCTGCATGAACCGTTGAAAAAGGGCATTGTAAGCATCATTTGCATCGGAGCATTCGTAAACGTCTAACCATTGCTCACTCATTAATTCGTTGCTAAATGACTGTACATAATAATGGAGAAAGCTTCTGCAAGTTACATATTTCTTGCTTGATGATGGCGATTTAAACTTTTCAAAAACAGCATAAACAGGGAAATGATCGGCTATTTCAACATCAACACAACCTGATTGAATAATGTATGATGAAATATTTGTATAAAATATGATCAATAAGAGATGACGTTGTATTTGTTACTCTAGTTGGCCGATTTATCAATTGGCGTAAACCATAACATTCGGTCATATGTAGGAAATGTTGGCTTCTGTTATCTAACGATAGCATATTAATATTAAAATCTCCGATAACAATACAAGGATTACGTTCTAAATGTAAGCTATACAATATCCTATTCATGTCATCAGTAAAATCATCGAGTATACTATCTGGTTTTCTATAAACAACACCAACAACAACATGAACATTACCAAACAAAATGTTTAACCATAGTGATTCAGTATTATTCAAAGATATCCCAGAAATACGTTCATAGCTTAAAGATGAATGAATGTAAGTTCCCACTCCGCCTCCTCTTTGGTTCGTTCTAGATTTATATTCAAAATTATAACCTTGAATTGAATATTCGTCCGCTTCTCTTATATTCCAAATTTCTGACATTGCTATGATATCAAAATGAGAATGAAATTCATATTCAAAAAGATGTTTTAAAGCATCAAAATTTCGGTTCAAAGACCTTACATTGACATGTGAAATAGAAAGTGATAATTGCATTATTGTTTCTAACGATACATGAAAATCTGCTGGAGAAAATGACAAAGAGTTTATATTAAATGGATCATTATCAATATCACTATCAACATTTAAATCATTAGAAGAAGTTAAGTCATTGTTTATCATTGTTTTTGTATACTTTCGTCAAGTTCCAAAAAGGAACAAAAGCTTGCGAAAAGCCTGCAAAAAGACGATCGAAATTCATAAGTTCGTAAAATGTTTACGTTTCACCAAAAATAAGCAAGTAATGTGTAAAAATAAAATAGTGAAAATGGTACTTCAACTTTCCCATCCATTCCGCCATCTTCACTACCGGGGTTACCAACAATTCCGCATCTAAGAAGGGCTCTTGAGAAATAAAAAATGTATCGTTGTCTATTCTGGTATATTCAACTCCAAAACATGCACTATTTGTATAATAATAAATCATTGCTTATACCATCATACCAAGGGCTGTTTTTCCTCTTCAAACTGCTTACAATATTTACGGGAGATAAAAACAATGGTTTCTAAATGTGTCCTGCATTATCTGGTATGCCACGAGATAAATTAACACCAACATTAGAAAAATATTCATTAAAGGCTTCACTCATCATTTTCTCATCTTCAATATTATAATTCACCTCAAGTTGTTTAATGCTAATATGCTAATATTCAAAACCAGAGAGGTTCTAGCAAAAAGTGGAAAATGGTCTGATATATCAGATATTACTATACAAGCATATGGAAAGGGTGCAAATTAGTGAATATGTTATCAATCAAAGTTTGTGAATTGTCTGTTATTCTAGTTGGTTTATTAATCACTGGTACTAAAGAGAAAGTAATTCAAGCATTAACAAATTAATTTACAGAAATATCGTGGTCATAATATAGGTTCACATTAAAATCACCCATAAAAAGTACTGTTTTATTATTGAATATTGGGTTAGACAAAATATCACACATTTCTTCAACATAAGAGCAAACATTACCACTAGGACGCCTGTACACAACTTCAACTATTACATTCTTTCCCCCAGGTAT
The DNA here is from genome assembly GCA_037951105.1 of Echinarachnius parma. Lineage (NCBI taxonomy): Eukaryota > Metazoa > Echinodermata > Echinoidea > Clypeasteroida > Echinarachniidae > Echinarachnius > Echinarachnius parma. The sequence goes on along the minus strand of JBAMJV010001521.1, from coordinate 14,860 downwards.
AATAATTTCAACAAACAAAGATTCCAGCATGTCGTTCATAATATTCAGGTAATATCTGGTATTCTAGTGATGCAGAAATATACATTGCTACTCCACCCCCTGGTTTACTTTGTCGATTGTTATATTTATAGAATATTATACATTGCACAGGGAGGGCTAGAGAACCAAGTTTCCGAGATTCCAAATACAGAGCATGTACGTGTACAATTATTTAGACTCTCGAGGAACAATACTAATCTATCAATGTTTGCATTAATGCTGTGAATATTAAAGTGAAGAACAATTTGAAGGGCAATTTCCCCATAAATCACAAAACTGTTTTTCAGTCACATAAATTGAGTCATCCACTAATAATTAATTTTCTTTATGTGAGTTGCAATTATATTCAAAACATGCTGCATTCAAATTAAGCCTGGCAGCAATATCTTGTTCAGACTGAATGTTTACCTCTTGAACATTATTAACCCGAGACATAACATAAATTTAGCTGTGATCTATTGAATGAGCTACTGGATTCAAAATAGAAACATCAATGTACACAACACTCAAGCATGTGCAAAATGTGACATTTCTCATTGTATGTTTACAGTTTTTTTCATATTCATAAACGCATTTCATTGTCTAAACTTATGATGACATGTATAAACATAATTACAGACATAATAACAAGACATCACTTTCTGTACACGAGTGAATACTTGTAAGCTATAGGGCTAATATGTATGTCAGCCCTGACATACATGTCAGCAATGGCATGTGTCAGCAATGACAACTTCCATTCAAGGAGTATAAAACAATAACAATGACATATATAATTTCTATACTATTGTGGCTGATATATTAAATATTCGTTTGCTTGTAAGCTTACCTGACATCGTACTATGAAGGTTGGTTTGTCTGTGTGATGTGAAAAACGGCTCAGCGCGGTCCAATATAGCCTTTAATCAAGGCTCTATATGGCTGGGAGATCGATCATACATTACCATGATTACGAGCTGTGATCCCGCTTGTATTGTTTTACCCAACTAGCTTGGCTGCTCGCGCTCCGCGCTCGGTTGGGTGTTCGCTCCGCTCACATAGCGCGGGGGCCTTGACAAAAGGCTAGGTCCAATACTACTTCTTCGTTACCTTCGATACCTTCCGCTTTGCGCTTTTTATGAATCACTAGCTGCCTCGACGCTTCGCGCCGAGGCAGCTAGATTCGGCGCTCCGCGCCTCAGGATTAATAAAAGAAATGAATTAAAAAATGTAATTAATATCATTTTTTTTTTTTTTATTAATATAATAATAATTTTGCGATTTATATAGCGCCTAATATGATTGATAATCATCTCTAAACGCTTTACAAAAATAACAAAAATAAATTTTTAAAAATGATTATATCTAAAAAATAAAATTAACAATTTGTATAAATAAATTCATATAAAAAAATTAATTGTTAAAGGTGAAAATTAAATTCTCCCCAGTCACGTGTTGGTAAACTACAGGCATGTTTTGGTAAATTTAGCCATGCGGCGTTAAATTTTCAGGAAAGTGGTGGTATATTTACAGGCATGGTTGGTATATTTATAGGCATGCGTTGTACATTTAGCCATCATTTCTGGGAAAAAGTATGATTTTCACATTTCTTGTTACTATTTTGTTTTTTAAATGGTGCACAGGCATTTTTTGTGGATTGGTAAGAATTGGATTCTCTCCTTTATATGACGAATCATTTCAAAGTTAAACTCTTGCATACAGTTCTTTTGATCCACTCATGTCTGTGCATCATTTGTATATTAATACACGTTATATACATCAATTTAGGTGATATTACAGCACCAGTCACGTTATTTACTCATCTTAGCACACACGTACATAAATGCATGTACATCTAAATCATACGCACTACAAAGGCACTCATACATAGTTCAATTTGAATTATACATAGCATATTTACGGACATACCCAGCTATCCACCTGACGTCGGGCCGATGTCGAAAGTTGTTGGCCGGATGTCGGCATATCGCGGTTGGCAAACTGATGTCGCCCCAACATTACGCCAATGTCGAGTTTACGCGAAATGCGAATTTTTCGCGAAATGGTTGCAATTGAAGGTCGGGCCGATATCATTGTGCTGACATAAAAATGACGTCTCAAATAACACGTCGCGTAAATATCGCGCCAATGTCGAAACTGCGAGCAGTTCAAGAGGTCGGTAAAGGGTTGTACAATTGATGTCGGGCCGATGTTAATAATCGAACAGGAATATTACATCTCAAATATGACATTAGAACAATGTTATACCGATGTCGGAGAAATCGCAAGTTAAGAGGTCGGTCAATGGATGTGAAATTGATATCGCGCCGATGTAATTAATTGGACCTCAATATGACATTTCAATTATGACGTCACACCGATATCTTGCCGATGTCAGAAATGGCAGCAATAAAACAAGTCGGCAAATAGTCATTAAATCGATGTTCAGCCGATGTCAACATCCCGACATGAATATGACATGTGCAATATCACGTCGAGATAATATCGCGCCGATGTTGGAACTGATAGCAATTTAGGAGGCCGGTAAATGGTTGTAAAATTGATATCGGGCAGATGTTATTAATTATACATCAATTTGACCTCTTAAATATGATGTCAGGCCGATGTAAGAACTTGCAGCAATGTATCAACTCGGCAAATGGTCATTAAATTGATGTTGTGGCGAGGTGGTTAATCCGACATGAATATGACATCTCCAATATACCGTCGACCTAATATCGCGCCGATGTTAGAACTGGTAGCAAGTAAAGAGGTCGGTAATTGGTTGTAAAATTGATGTCGGGTCGACATTATTAATGAGACAAGAATAGGACATCTCAATTTTGACGTCAAACCGAAATCCTGCCGATGTCAGAATGGGCAGCAATGAATCAAGTCGGCTAATAGTCATTAAGTTGATGTTTAGCCGATGTCAATAATCCGACATGAATATAACATCTCCAATATGACGTCGACCTAATATCGCGCCGATGTTGGAACTGGTATCAATTTAAGAGGTCGCTAAATGGTTGTGAAAGTAATGTCGGGACAATGTTATTAACCAATATGATATCTACAATATGATGTCAGGCCAATATCCCGCCGACGTAAGAACTTGCAGCAATGAAACAACTCGGCAAATGGTATTTAAATTGATGTTGTGCCGACGTCAATAATTAGACATGAATATGACATCTCAATGATGACGCAATAGCGATATCTTGCCGATGTCAAAACATGCAGCAATGAAACAACTCGGCAAATGGTTATAAAATTGATGTTGCGCCGATGTCAATAGTCCGACATGAATATGACATCTCATTAATGACGTCGGGCTAATTTCGCGCCGATGTTGGAACTGGTAGCAATTAAAGAGGTCGGTAAATGGTTGTGAAATAGATGTCGGGCTGATGTCATTACTCCTACATAAATATGACATCTCTACTATGACGTCAATCCGATATTGTGCGGATGTTGGGTCTGGTAGCAATTTAAGAGGTCGGTACATGGTTGTGATATTGATGTCGGGCCAATGTTATCAATTGGACCTCAATATGACATCTCAATTATGACGTCAACCCGATATCCTGCCGATGTCAGAGTTGGCAGCAATGAAACAAGCCGGCAAATGATCGCCAATTCCGACATCGGTACAACATTGACCCAACGTCATATTTGAGCTGTCATATTCATGTATATTTAATAACATATGAGCCCAACATCAAATTTTCAATATTTGACTGACCTCTTAATTTGATACCAGTTCCAACATCGGCGCGATATTAGCCCGACACCATATTTGAGATCTCTTATTCATGTCGGATTCTAATGACATCGGCACGACATTAATTTAATGACATTTGCCGACCTGTTCCATTGCTGACGGTCTGACATCAACGGGATAACGGTTTGACGTCATATTTGAGATGTCTAATTAATTACATCGGCCCGACATCAATTTTACGACCCTTTATTATAACTACCTCTTAAATTGCTACCAGCTCTATCGTCGGCACAATTTTGAACCGACGCCATATTTGAGATGTCATATTTATGACGGATTAATGACAGGACATTACTTTTACCATTTGCCGACATGTTCCGTTGCTGAAGGTTCTGTCGTCGACGGAATGTATGTTTGACGTCATAGTATAGATGTCTAATAAATTACATCGGCCTGACATCAAAATTAAACACCATTTACCGAACTCTTAAATTGCTAACAAGTTCTAACATCGGCACAATATCGGACCGACGTCGTATTTGGGGTCTCATATTTATATCGAAATAATAACATCGGCCCGGCATCAATTTCCTAACCATTTACCACCCTTTCAAATTGCTACCAGTTCCAACATCGGCGCGATATAAGGCCGACGTCATGCTTTTGATGTCTTATACACGTTTAATTATTGACATCGGCACTATATGAATGTAATGACTATTTGCATATTTGTTTCATTGCAGCCAGTTCTGACTTTGGCGGGATATCGGCCGGACGTGAAATTTCAGATGGCAGATTTGATGTCCAATTCAAAACAACGGCCCGAAATCAATTTTTACAACGATTTAATGACCTCTTTACCCCTTGACCGCGGGAACCGAGTGGGTTGTGTACAAAGTCTATGAGGATTTCATAAACTCGTAGGGAACGGCTACCCGTTCCAACATTGGCACAATACTGGGCTGACGTCATATTTTGATATGTCAATTTTTTGTTAGGATTAATAACATCAGCCCGACATATATTTGACAACCATTCACCGACCTGTTATATTGCTATTAGCCCGACATCGGCGCAATATTGGCTAGATGTCATATTTGAGTTGTCGTCTAATTGATGACATCGGCCTAACATCGATTTTACAACCTTTTATCGACCTCTTAAATTCCTACCAGTTCCAACATTGGCGCGATATTAGCCCGGCATAATTAGAGATGTCATATTCAGGTCCGATTATTGACATCGGCACAACATCGATTTAACTAACCATTTGCCTACTTGCTACCAGTTATGGCATCGGGCGATATCGGCTTGACGTCATATTTTAGATGTCATATTTATGCCCAATTAGAAACATTTGCCCGACATCAATTTTACAACCATACTGACCTCTTAAATTGCTATCAGTTAAATTGCAACATCTGTACAATATCGGACAGACGTAATATATGAGATGGCATATGTATGTCAGATTAATCACATCAGCTTGACATCAATTTTCGAAAAATGTACCGACCTTTTAAATTTTTAATTCCGACAGCGGTCTATATTGGCCCGATGTCATATTCATGTCTGAGTATTGACATTGGCGCAACATCGATTTGATGACAATTTGCCTACTTGTTTTATCGCTGCCAATTCTGACATCGGCAAGATATCGGTGTGACGTCATAATTGAGATGTCATATTGAGGTCCAATTAATAACATTGGCCCGAAATCAATTTCACTACCATGTTCGACCTCTTAAAATGCTACCATTTTTGTTTTATTTATGTAGTAGTAATGACATCAGCCCGACATCTATTTTACAACGTTTTACCGACCTTTACAATTCCTATAAATTCCGACATCTGTGTGATAAAGACCTAAAGTCATATTTGTGATGTCATATTTATGTCTAATTAATAACTTTGCCCCGCCATCAATTTTACAACCTTTTACCGACCTCTTAAATTTTAACCAGTTTTAACATCGGGGCGATATCCCAGCTAGACACCTGACATTGTGCCAACGTTGGGCCGACGTAAAATTCGTTGTAAGAGGACGTTGGGCCTACATGCGACATGCGACGTCACCGCGACGTAAAAATGTCCGCCAGCCCAACATCAGCGCGGCGTCTTTTTTGTATGCTGGCCCAACGTTATTTTTTGCGATTTCGGCCCAACATCAATTATTGACAATGGCCCAATGTCAGTTCTCACGTAGGCCCAACATCGATTCCTGAAGAGTATATAACATCAAGTTGCGACGTTGGCCCGACGTTAAAATGTCCGCCAGCCCAATATTGTCCCAACATCATTTTGTGATGTCGGGCAAATGTAAATTTTCGACAATGGCCCAACACCAAATCCTGACATAGGACAGATATCAAATGTTGATGTGGGCTCGACGTTAAAATGTCCGCCAGACAACATCGTCACCACGTCATTTTGTGATATTGGCCTAACGTCCATTTCTGACAATGGCCTAACATCAACTCATGACATTGGACCAACATAACATTATGATGTGGGCTCGAGGTTAAAATGTCCGCTAGCCCAGCATTGTCACAACATCATTCTGTGATGTCGGGCCAATGTCAATTTCCGACAATGGCCCAACACCGAATCCTAACATAGGACAGATATCAAATTCTGATGTGGGCTCGACGTTAAAATGTCCGCCAGCCCAACATTGTCACCACGTCATTTTGTGATATTGGCATAACGTCAATTTTCGAAAATGGCCCAACATCAACTCATAACATTGGACCAACATCATTCTGTGATGTTGGCCCAATGTCAATTTCCGCCAATGGCCCAATATCAAATCCTGACGTTGGGCCAACATCAAATTCTGACGTTGGCCCGACATTAAAATGTCCGCCAGCCCGACATTAGCCCAATGTTATTTTGTATTGTTGGCCCAACATCAATCTTGACGTTCGCCCGACGTTTGAATGTCCGCTAACCCAAAATTGGCCCAACGTCATTTTCTGATGCTGGACCAACATCAACATTTGACAATGGCCCAATGTCAAATGGCCAACGTAGGACCAACATCAAAAACGTAAAAAGAAATGTGAAGACATGCATAGATTCCACGTTTGCTCCATGCATTTAGTTTAACCTTTACACACATTCATAAATCATAATTCTATAAATATCCTATTGCACATGTCATATTAATGTCGGGATGTTGACATCGGCTGAACATCGGTTTGCCGACTTGTGTAATTGCTGCAATTCTGACATCGGCGCGATATCGACTTGACGTCATATTTGTGATGTCCAATTGAATACGTCGGCTCGACATCAATTTTACATCCATTGACCGACATCTTAATTTGCGATTTCACCGACATCGGTATAACATTGTTCTAATGTCATATTTGAGATGTAATATTCCTGTTCGATTATTGACATCGGCCCGACATCAATTGTACAACCCTTTACCGACCTCTTGAACTGCTCGCAGTTTCGACATTGGCACGATATTTGCGCGACTTGTTATTAGAGACGTCATTTTTATGTCAGCACAATGATATCGGCCCGACATTCAATTGCAACCATTTCGCGAAAAAAAAAAATCGAATTTCGCGTAAACTCGACATTGGCGTAATGTTGGGGCGACATCAGTTTGCCGACCGCGATATGCCGACATCCGGCCAACAACTTTCGACATCGGCACGACGTCAGGTGGCTAGCTGGGATAAGGCCGACTTTTTATTTGACATGTCATATCCATGTCGAATTATTGACATCGGCACAACATCAGTTTAATTACCATTTGCCGAGTTGTTTCATTGCTGCATTCTTAAGTCGGCGGTATATCGGCCTGACATCATATTCTAGTTGTCATATTGATGTCCAATTAGTAACATTGTCCCGACATCAATTTTACAACCATTTGCCGACCTCTTAAATTGATACCAGTTCCAACATCAGCGTGATATTAGGCCAACTTTATATTTGAGATGTCATATTCATGTCGAAGTATTGACATCGGCACAACATCAATTTTATGACCATTTGCCGACTTGTTGTATTCATTGCTGCCAGTTCTGACATCGGCGCGATATCGGCTTGACGTCATATTGATGTCCAATTAAAAACATCGGTCCGACATCTATTTCACAACCACTTACCGACCTCTTAAAATGCTATATTCCGACATCGGTACAACATTGGCCCAACGTCATATTTGAGATGTCATATTCCTGTTGGTTAATTGACATCGGCCCGAAGTTAATTTCACAACCCTTTATCGACCTCTTAAGACCGGCGCAGACAGAGCCGACTCGACCCGTTCCGACTGGTTTTAATCAGACTAGAGTTGGGCCCGGTCGGTCGGAGCAGATTTATCGTGTTGAATCGGCCCCAACTGGCATCCGACTGTCTCTCGACTGGCAAAATGTGTGTCGCGAGGCACTAAAAACTGAGCCGATCGGAATGACAACCAGTCGAGTCGGCTCTGTCTGCGCCGGGCATTAAATTGCTATCAGTTTCGGCATTGGTGCGATATTGGCGCGACGTTTTATTTGAGACGTTATTTTTTCGTCAGCTTAATGACATCAGCACGACATTCAACTACAAATCCTCCAACTTAAATTCAACATTGGCGTAATGTTGGCGCGTTGTCTGTTTGCCGACCGCGATCTTGCCGACAACCTGTCGACATCGGTCCAACGTCAGCGGGCTAGCTGGGTACTTATAATATTTTTGTTAACTTGCTTTGAGAATCTTGAATGAATTGAATTTCGTTTAATCGATTACAAACATTAGTAATCGATTTAAATCATCAATTGAAAATTAAAAATAAATTCAAAAGTAAACAAAAAAAGTCCTTAATGCTGTATATAATTTATAAAGATATATAAGAATATAAATAACACATGTAAATAGTGTTATGAATATAATTTGAAGGTGGATTATTTCAGATTCAACGCTCTGAAATTACTAACCATTACAAAACATACATGCTAAGAAGAGGTGTATATATATTATACCGATTGCGACCTGTGTTTGTAGGACGATAGGATGATAGGTTAGAATTAGGCAATAGGTGTAGGAATAGGATATTTATAGAATTATGATTTATGAATGTGTGTAAAGGTTAAACAATGTACATGGAGCAAACGTGGAATCTATGCATGTCTTCACATTTCTTTTTACGTTTTTGATGTTGGTCCTACGTTGGCCATTTGACATTGGGCCATTGTCAAATTGTGATGTTGGTCCAGCATCAGAAAATGACGTTGGGACAATGTTGGGTTAGCGGACATTCAAACGTCAGGCGAACGTCAAGATTTGATGTTGGGCCAACAATACAAAATAACGTTGGGCTAATGTCGGGCTGGCAGACATTTTAATGTCGGGCCAACGTCAGAATTTGATGTTGGCCCAACGTCAGGATTTGATATTGGGCCATTGGCGGAAATTGACGTTGGGCCAACATCACAGAATGATGTCGTGACAATGTTGGGCTAGCGGACATTTCAACCTCGAGCCGACATCATAATGTTATGTTGATCCAATGTCATAAGATGATGTTGGGCCATTGTCGGAAATTGACGTTATGCCAATATCACAAAATGACGTAGTGACGATGTTGGGCTGGCGGACATTTTAACGTCGAGCCCACATGAGAATTTGATATCTGTCCTATGTCTGGATTCGGTGTTGGGCCATTGTCGGAAATTGACATTGGCTCAACATCACAGAATGATGTCGTGACAATGTTGGGCTAGCGGACATTTTAACCTCGAGCCGACATCATAATGTTATGTTGGTCCAATGTCATGAGTTGATGTTGGGCCATTGTCGGAAATTGACGTTATGCCAATATCACAAAATGACGTAGTGACGATGTTGGGCTGGCGGACATTTTAACGTCGAGCACACATCAGAATTTGATATCTGTCCTATGTCAGGATTTGGTGTTGGGCCATTGTCGGAAATTGACATTTGCCCGACATCACAAAATGATGTTGGGACAATGTTGGGCTGGCGGACATTTTAACGTCGGGCCAACGTCAGAACTTGATGTTCTCTCAACGTCAGGAATCGATGTTGGGCCTACGTTAGAACTGACATTGGGCCATTGTCAATAATTGATGTTGGGCCGAAATCGCAAAATGACGTTGGGCCAGCATTAAAAAAAGACGCCGAGCTGATGTTGGGCTGGCGGACATTTTTACGTCGCGGTGACGTCGCATGTCGCATGTTGGCCCAACGTCCCCTTACAACGAAAATGACATCGGCCCAACGTTGGCACGACGTCAGGGGGCTAGGTGGGTAGTAGTTGTAGTAGTAATAGTAGTAGTAGTAGTAGTAGTAGTAGTAGTAGTAGTAGTAGTAGTAGTAGTAGTAGTAGTAGTATCATAATGACTGTTATTATGCAATTCAGACAAATGTAATTTGAAAACATAACTTTTGGGGAACTGGGGGTGTCTGTACCATCGATATAAAAATGTATATCGATGGTCTGTGTATGAACATCGTGGTTTTGCGACCGGGTTTTTTTTTTGGGGGGGGGTGGGGGGGTGGGGGGGGGGGGGGGGGTTGCACGTTGGGAACGTGTCGCCGAGATTTGGGACAAAACAATTATATATTTGCGGGAAATCTGTGTTCATAATGCATACATAGGGTGTGCGTATGTCCCCATTTATTGGAGCCTCATATAAGTTGTATGCCGCCATGCCACGTTTTAGCCAGAAATTGAATTTCCCCCAAATGTACTTTTGCCCGGACATGCCATTTTAACTTGTTACATCATTTTACCTGTAGTTGAAACGTCTCAAACTTCGCAATCTATAGCCTATAGCGTCCACTAGCAGAAGTGCTGGAATAGATCTGCAAGAATGTCTTTTGTTCAACTTGGGAATGAATGGGAAGATTATGACACTTGTGTGAAAAGATATCCTCCCATGCATGGACATACGTTTGTTTTCGACATGTCGAAAGCGAGCGTGCGTCTTCGGCGACCTAATCTTTTGTTCAGCGAGCTATTGTCTGTGCATTCATGGAAGGATATCTATTGACGCATGTGAGATAATCTTCCCATTCATTGCCCACTGCGTTGTCAATTTTCTAATTTAACTTGGACGCAGCGCGAGCGCCGCGAGAGCGGCCAAGAAAAGTGTACGATCTAAACAATAGCGAACAATGAACGCCGCTCTCCCCACGTCCTCCACACGCTTCCAATTTTATGAATGGGGATTAGGAGCGCAGAGAGAGCGGCGCGAGAGCGTAGAGCGGTGTGATTGCTGTTTTAGGGGCATGCAACATAGGGCGCCTGAACAATCGGAAGGCCCGCGCCAAGAATTTTAGTTCATCGGATGTAAATAAAAGGAGGGACACATCATTCAAGCAAAACCACTCGTGCACGCCCCAAGAACAACAACTTGAGGCTAGTCAGTTGACCGAGTGTAAGTCCTGACAAAAGAATTGTAGCTCAATACATCTAGAGTATAAATCCACAATGACTGGCCATGTACATGTATATTGCAGCTAAATCAAATAGCGTGCCTGCACACAATCATTCTAAGACTATCAATTAAATTACAAGAGATTACTAAACACTCTATTATAGACGTCTAGACAAGAATTCACGCCCTTCTATTCCCCTTTTGTTTGCACAAAACATTTAGCTAACCTGAATTTTGTCTTCTTAAATGGCAAATGCCCTTGGGCAATTCGGGACCACTTTCCTTACGCGTAAGCACATGTTTTCATAGCCACCCCAATGAAGTAAAACCAAATACATCTCCCTCCTCATTACGATCAAGCTCCGCCACGCTTATAATATGATAGCATGACAAGGGAAACTATTCAATTGCAGTGAAAACAGAAACGAAATTGCATTTAATATTATTATATAGATAGATTCATCAAAACAGAATTGAAATCACATAAAATCAATCCGAACTGCAAAAGTAAGCTAATATGTCACAAAAAGGACAAATAAAGGCAAGTTACTCTCCGGATAAAAACATGTAATTTAAGCTGATAAAAGATGTTATTGCTGAAGTACAAGGATGCTAGGACAAACACGGAAAAGTATGTTACTTGGGGAACTATTTTGAACTAACATCACGCTATCATAAAAAAAATCTCTAATATCCCTTATTCGAATATTCTCCTTGCCATGTTCACGATCGCGCCACACCCATATACACACACAAACCGGGCAGATTGTTACTTGCTAGCAATTTAGAGGTACATCAGAGTACTTCTAAATTTTTGGTCCAGTGTCGCTAAAATTTGTCCTATCTGGCTTTGGTGAATAAGAAAAATTAGCTGGGTGTTAGGTCGTCATTCAACTTCACGCCTTTGCTTTGTTGTAAGTCCAACAAAGCTCTATTCAGAACGTCCCGCAGAAATAGATTTCAATGCATTTAGTCGGCACCGCAGATCTATTGTTGTAATTGTTCGCATTTCGACTAACAATGTCGTGGAATACAAATGCTTGTGGAATTTAGACAGATGGGTTGTCATGCTAGGCCAGGCCTTGACTACGATAGCTAATTTAGGCCTATCGGCCTTTAGTGAATACCAGTTAAGCCTAGCGACATCGAAATCGTAATTTGATCACCAACTAGCTTATCGGGGTTTTATGAATATGGCCACTGGTTATTACATAATAAATTATTACCTACGAGGACAACAAAATAACAATTACACAAAGAGCAAGCTGACGGGGTTCAACGAGCATGTTACGAGCATGTTATTATATTATTACCCCAGCACATAGGCGTACCCAAGGTGGGGGGGGGGGGGGGGGGGGGGGGGGGGTTTGGGGGGGTTGAACCCCCCCCCCCCTTTGGCCCCAAAATGGCTGTTTTGGGGGTTCGAACCCCCCCCCCCCCCCTTTTCAAATTTAGCCGGTTCTTGAGACCACTTACAAGTGGTCTCGAGACCACTTACAAGCGGTCTCGACCCTCATTAACCTGTCCTCGGCCTCGAAAATTTGCGAAAGAAACCCGGTCTCGGGCTCGAAAATGTTGAAATTTCTTGGTTCTCGGCTTCACATTATTTTCACGAGATAAATTGAAACAAATAGCAATTTTCGATAGTTAAATTGCTAAATGTTCAAGATCGCTGCGCTCGCATTCGTATATTGAATATTCTACTAACCTAGGGTGTTTATATATTACCCTTCAAAACGCAATATCATAACACGAATATACCCTTACAATAATATTGAAACAAATGGCAATTTCCGATGTTAAATTGCGAAAATTTTCAAGCTCGCTTCGCTCGCATTCTTATATATATTATTCTACAACCTCGGGTGTTTATATACTCCCTTCAAAACGAAATATCATAACACGAATATACCCATATAATAATATTGAAACAATGGCAATTTCCGATTTTAAATTGCTAAAATTTTCAAGCTCGCTTCGCTCGCATTCTTATATATATTATTCTACAACCTCGGGTGTTTATATACTCCCTTCAAAACGAAATACATAACACGAATATGCCCATATAATAATATTGAAACAAATGGCAATTTCAGATGTTAAATTGCTAAAATTGTCAAGTTCGCTTCGCTCGCATTCTTCTATATAAAATATTCTACAACCTCGGGTGTTTATATGCTCCCTTCAAAACGAATTATCATAACACGAATATACCCATACAAGAATATTGAAACAAATGGCAATTTCAGATGTTAAATTGCTAAAATTGTCAGCTCGCTTCGCTCGCATTCCGTATATATAATATTCTACAACCTCGGGTGTTTATATATTACCCTTCAAAACGCAATGACATAACACGAATATACCCATACAATAATATTAAAACAATTGGCAATTTTCCGATGTTAAATTGCTAAAATTTCCAAGCTCGCTGCGCTCGCATTCGTATATATCATATATTCTACAACCTCGGGTGTTTATATATATTACCCTCAAAACGCAATATCATAACACGAATATACCCTTACAATAATATTGAAACAAATGCAATTTCCGATGTTAAATTGCTAAAATTGTCACGCTCGCTTCGCTCGCATTCTTATATATATATTATTCTACAACCTCGGGTGTTTATACACTCCCTTCAAAACGAAATATCATAACACGAATATACCCCAAACAATAATATTTAAACAAATGGCAATTTCAGATATTAAATTGCTAAAATGTTCCAGCTCGCTTCGCTCGCATTCGTATATAATAATATTCTACAAACCTCGGGTGTTTATATATATTACCCTTCAAAACGCAATATCATAACACGAATATACCCTTACAATAATATTGAAACAAATGGCAATTTCCGATGTTAAATTGCTAAAATTGTCAAGCTCGCTTCGCTCGCATTCTTATATATATATTATTCTACAACCTCGGGTGTTTATACACTCCCTTCAAAACGAAATATCATAACACGAATATACCCATACAATAATATTTAAACAAATGGCAATTTCAGATATTAAATTGCTAAAATGTTCCAGCTCGCTTCGCTCGCATTCCGTATATATAATATTCTACAACCTCATTTGTTTATATATTTCCCTTCAAAACGCAATAACATAACACGAATATACCCATACAATAATATTAAAACAATTGGCAATTTCCCATGTTAAATTGCTACAATGTTCAAGCTCGCTTCGCTCGCCTTAATTACGCCATATCATAATTCATAAACGAATATACCATACAATAATATGAAACAAATGGCAATTTTCCGATGTTAAATTGATAAAATTGTCAAGCTCGCTTCGCTCGCATACAACCTCGGGGTTTATATATTACCCTTCAAAACGCAATTATACAGGGTGTCTCAGAAATAATGCAACACCTACGATCCTTCATTTCATCAACATCATCGACCAAATGTCATTGTTTTTTGTTTGATTGGGTAGAACATTCTTTTTCAACAAGATGATATCATAAGCATTGATTTTGGGTAAGGCGTTTGGATCCTAGGGCCATTTTTCTGAGGCCAATGTTGTTTCCTAAATTTGCTACTTTTTCGTCTCCGCGATCCTCTTAACACTAAAGACATTTTCGCCCCACGGCCTCCCATAGACAGAAGAACCGCATGCCTGCTCTCCCTTTAATAAGGAAGACAATGTGAGCCATACCGTATGGGGTACTTGATTATGCAACATTG
>JBAMJV010001520.1:0-53065 GCA_037951105.1 Echinarachnius parma | reverse complement strand
CCCCTTTTCGCGAGTTGGATCAAATGTAATATTATTGTTGCGCACTGCATTGATGGTGTTATTTATTCGTGTGTCGTATTTTAGGTGAAAAACGAACGGAACTGCAATTTAACGATAAACATCGGCATCACAATATATCCTTTGAATTTGTCCCTTTCTGACCTGACTGATAAGTTGCTGATTTTGAAGTCACCTAAATGCGACAAAACAGTTGGCTCTAATAACCAGGGGTCAATGCCAAATAACACATTATTTTTTTTATTATCATCATGGCGCCATATACCATATACACTACTCACAACAAGTAAGTTACCCCCCCTAGCATTTGTTCATATATCTCAAAAAGTATGTCACCGATTTTGATCATTCAAACGGTAATGGATGCGCAATCTTATTACGCACAATGTGAGTGATACATGGTTGCCATAGCTTTACGTTTTCATCATCAAATAATGAATTTTCTAAAAACAAAGTACCCAAAAAAAGTTGCACTTTCAGTTTTATTTGGCATAGTGGGGTACATTTTGTACACGAGTAAGCTTTTGAAAACTGGTTCCACTGTGAACAATGCAGCAGTAGTACTGAATTACATAACATATTAGTGAATTAGGCCAACTCCAATAAAGATGAAAACAGGACATGACTTCGGCCATTCTAATCCCCAGCAACTTCAGTCTTCATATTGAAAGGCCTATTGTTTTAGAAAAATGCATTGCTTTTGTCACTAAGAACAATGCAGCAGTAGTAGTGGATTGCATAATAGATTTGTGTGTCGGGAAATCTTCAATAAAGATGAGTATTCGTATACAAAATGTACCCACTATGCCAAATAAAACTGAAAGTGCAACTTTTCTTTTGGTACTTTGTTTTATAGAAAATTCATTTTTGTGATGATGAGAACGTAAAGCTTTGGCAACCATTTACCACTCACATTGTGCGTAATAAAATTGCGCATTCATTACCGTTTCTAATGATCAAAATCGGTGAAATACTTTTTGAGATATATGAAAAATGCTAGGGGCGGTACTTACTTGTTGTGAGTAGTGTATAGTAAAATTGTAGTTTTTCGTTTATCATAAGACCATAATCTTGCAATAATATGTAATTTGTAATGCATAATAATATACCAATTTAACCGAAATTCCACAGTATGTCAATCAGTTAACATCAATAATAAATAATATTTATATTTGATTGTTATGTATACTCTAATCATCAAATAAAATGGATTTACATTTCGATGTACAGTAATTGTATAGATAATCTATTATAATAGTTGGAGAATGAAAATATTCAAAATGAAAATATGCATTGATTTGATCTAGTACATGTATCTGGCCTTTGAGCACTAACCCGTTTTTCAAAACATACTCACAAAATGACCTACAGTTTTAAATATCGTACGTCATTTGTAAGTATGCTTTGAAAACAATATACAATATCAAAACAATTACCACCTCTTTTTGTCATAAATGTCCTTGAACATAACGATGTCATTGAAGGAACGACTTTCATGTATACAGTTCAAAGTGCAGCTACCGGTATGTCTATATTATCTATATTGACATTGGCGTAGCTACGGAGGGAGGGGGGGGGGGGGGGGGGGGGGCAACGTATCCCCCAATAATTTCCAAACAATGATTATACATCCGATGAAATAGTGATGCGCCGCGCATGTCGATATACGGTAGGTGCCACCATTATTATCGTATTCATAATCTTGAGGACAAACCCTTCACAATCAAAGAAATATAGGAAGTGCCCCCCCCCCCCTTAATCAGTCCGACCACGCCATGCCACTGATCTTGACAAAGTACAACTGTTCTTGACAGATCTCCCACAATCATGTGTATCGCATAACTAAACATACCTGTATCATGGTCATTCTAAATATGCCATTATACACGCTCTGTAATTTTGTTCAGCAAAAAAATGTGATAAGAAAATTGTTAGCAATTTCAAACCCCGTTCAACTAAAGTCTTGAAACATTTACTTTTATCCCCGAAAATGTGCCCATTTATGATGCAGCAATTGGGCGGGGGGGGGGGGGGGGGGGGGAACAAAACCTTACCATTCACACTGGATAGAGGATCACACACAGTCCTCGTAATACTGTACACGTAACTATGGTAAATAAATATTTTATTTACAATTATTATTATATTTGAATGAACAACACAAACACAAAACAACAACATAATACATTTAACGACGAGGTATACATCATGTATTATGGAATTAACTCATTGGATGTTGGGATAAGGAGGGGCCCGGGTAAGAACTGATTTGTAAATTCACTTATTTATACAAAGTAACCTGAATTCAGCATTAATACATAGCGATATTATACAAAATGGTACAATCATCAATAATCGAAAGAAAAACAAGAAAAGTAAAATCATAAATAGTAAAAGAGCTCTGGTCTTCCACAGGGCCCTGGCACATAAGCATGACTCACTCATGTACTTCTAAACGCGGGCAAAGATGTTTTTACCCTCAACATTATTTTATGGACGCACTACAAGAATAAATGGTGTGGGATGATCATCCAGCTCCCTGATTAATAGGAAACGGGCAACATCTTTAGCTGCACATAGGATAGTGTACACATTTTAAATTGACACTGTACACACTAAAAACAAAATGACACCCGATCGACTCGCCGAACAGTACGAAAATACAACAGATGGTGGTCTGTACTCAGCTCCAAGAAGAAGAGAAGGGGGTGCCCCCTACCCCCCCCCCCCCCGCCTCGTGGCATCACTTTCGGTAGACATATTCGGCTGCGCCATATTTATAAATGTTGCTTTGATGATGCGATGAAGGAGCTTAGTTCCAAAAGGCGCTAATTCCACTTTCCATAAAAAATTGAGTTTACAAAAACAGTACATAAATAAGCTACGTAGCTATCTAGAAACCAAATTTTAGGACAAATTACACAGCCAAAATCAAAATATGGAACGTTCCATTTTCAAAGTCCCATAGGCATGTGTACAAAAATTTACAAAAAAACCTACGTTACTCTAAAGTTGGAAAAGTGAATTTAGCGCCTTTTGGAATTCAGCTCTTCATATGTTAGATCAAAGTTTGTATTAAAAATATTTAAAAAAACAAGTTCATTAAAAAAGAAATTAAAACTTACCAAATGATTTATCCGAAAAGTGTCTTCTCCTCGCGCTAAACTGTATTTTTCACAAGACGTATAAAGTTACTATCATTATCTAATATTATTCAGTCTGTCCAACGGTTTATGGAATCCTCGTGCGACAGATGTAGTTATGCAGGGCCAGTTACATCTCAACAAGATAAAATGTCCAAACCAATGTGTTTCCGAATTACTTGATCACGAATATATAGGTAAGTAATGTAGTCGTGTATACGTATCTATAACCCTGCGTCTATAATCATGGCATGCTCTGTTTACTTGTGATAAACCGATGTAATACTACATGTACAAACTACAATCAATGTATGTCACGCATGCAGACCATATCAAATCTAAAGTCTAAAAAGACTGAAACCCATTTAAACAACACAAAGCAAATCACATGACAATGCAATGCAAAGAAGGGAGATAATAGATGGCGTTTGTATGGCAAGAGATCGATTGTCTGTGTGTACAGTGCGGTTATCTCGTCGGAGACAACAGTGACAAGACGGGACAAGACGATCACCTGGGCTAGATCGTCCCACATGGGGGTGAATGGACCAGACCCCCTAGGCCAGCGAAGGGGTACAAGGTGCGAACAATGCGGTGGGGGTTTACGGGAAGCTGCACTGAGACTTTTAACATGGATGCGTCATCGATAAGTTGGAGATAACAGTTATACCAGATTACCAGGTTGCTGGTACGAGTGGCCATCTGTCTATAGCAGCCAACCTGCCTACAGTGACCACTAAACATGATCCCCTGCAGAGAAAACAATGGAATGAACCTGTCTACAGTGGCCATTTGTCTTACTTCCCTTTGGTGGTCACTATAGTTACACAGGTTTGGGCACTGAGAGGTCAGTGCTGGTACCTCGGTGGTTATCATAGATATCAATGGTGGTTATGTGCATCTTTCTTTGCGGCTGTTGATAATGTTTGTTTATTGGTGAAATCATTTATTTGAAATAATTGGTGACACCAGGTATCAGATTATTTGTTTGATGTTGTTGATGTTTTATTCTTTGTTTCTTTTTTTTGTGGGGAGGGGGAGGGGGTCTCGAAGTGCACCTGGCTAATTATCTTTTTACAGGGGTGGGGGTGGGGGTACAACAATTCACACAAGGGAAGGGGAAATATCCCCATTCGACCTCACCGTGGCCTTTATATAATCACTTTGTCCCGTATCTTTGGCGGATGAGGTGTGCAGTTTATTTGTTGCGAGTCAGTACAATAGAGACAGACCTCAACAAAATGAAGTACCACAGATTAAAAGGTGATTTGTTTATTAATGACGGGAAGTCAACAAGACAACATTCATTCACCGACACAATGAAACGAGCAACACAAACACGTGTGTATTATAGTGTCTAAGAGTGGTGAAGTGTGATGTCATAAATGATGTCATAAACATTTTTTTTTAGAATTTTCAAATTTGGACTTCATTTTCAGAAAGAGCATAACAAATAATGTCCAAATACCGAAAATCAGAGGAATAGGTTACGTATTGGCCGAGATATGCCCATCCGAATGATTTTTTGGTCAATGGGCAATCAGTGTTATAGTGCACTGGTTCCTAATTTTAGGAACCAGTGCATTATAACACTGATTGCCCATTGAAGTAAAATTCATTCGGATGGGTATATCTCAGCCAATACGTAACCTATTCCTTTGATTTTCGGTATTTGGACATTATTTGTTATGTTCTTTCTGAAAATGAAGTCCAAATTTGAAAATTCTATAAAAGTGTTTTTATGACGTCATGGCTTCTGTACTCTATAAAGGCCCGGTCACATATCACCGGGTGGCGTATAAACGGATGCCCGACGGAGAGCAGCATTCTCCGTTTGTATGCGTTTCTTGTCAGGCAATGTACGTGTTTTGTACATGAAGCAATGGAAACGACTTATCACTTTTATCAAAGACACTACAAGGGGAAGACTGGACACTTCGCGGATTTTGTGTAACGCTGAATTTCGTACGTGGGGAAGGGCGCCCCCTAGCGTTGGGTAGGTAAACTTCTTGTTGTTTTCGCGCGTAGCCATTGAAAACACAATAGGGAACTGGTAGTGAAGTATCAAATTCCTTCTTATTTTTGCTTTTTTATCTCAAAATGTACACCAAATATTAAAAGGAGTTTGTTTCTAAGTTTGTCTGTTTACAGGTGAAAATTTCCAAGAAATCTTTAATAGTAGACATGCAGAATCAACATTCACGTACAAGTTTCTTAATTTGCTTGCTGTTAAAAAAGAACTCGTGTACATCATCAGGATTGTTGCTGTTACCTGGTGTCATGGTTTGAAATCAAAATAGTAACTTTTATTTGAATACCTCTTTTCTCTTTATATGAAGAATTGTTGTTAACAAGAGTGTCACATCCGAAACACAAGCATTTTGTTAACTGCGGCGCAAAAAATCCAAGTCAAGTTAAAGTCATGCAGGAAATCTGGTTCCTCTATTCACTTTCTTCTCCAAATTCGCAGATTAAAACATAATGTTCACTTCTCATTTTCTATGCAAAAAAATACAGAAAAAAAAAAAGATTCGAGGATATGAAAATTTTCATCTTTGTTGACAAATTTTTTGCTCAAAAAGCAGAAATATAAAAAAATATCCACATGGACAGGAGTTAATTTCATTAATTTGTTGTCCCTAGTTTGATTTATAACATTTTCACATAAAAGTTCATATTTCATATTTATGTATCCATGGTGAATGAAATGAAATATCAGGATTTAGATTACTAGAAGTATGAACTTGAAATATATGCAGACATAAGGCACACTTGTTTTTTAATATTTCTGCTTTTTGAGCAAATTTGTCAACAAAGATGAAAATTTTCAAATCCTCGAATCTTTTTTTTTTAAAAATTCTGTATTTTTTTTGCATAGAAAATGAGAAGTGAACATTATGTTTTAATCTGCGAATTTGGAGAAGAAAGTGAAAAGAGGAACCAGATTTCCTGCATGACTTTAACTTGACTTGGATTTTTTGCGCCGCAGTTAACAAAATGCTTGTGTTTCGGATGTGACACTCTTGTTAACAACAATTCTTCATATAAAGAGAAAAGAGGTATTCAAATAAAAGTTACCATTTTGATTTCAAACCATGACACAGGTAACAGCAACAATCCTGATGATGTACACGAGTTCTTTTTTAACAGCAAGCAAATTAAGAAACTTGTACGTGAATGTTGATTCTGCATGCCCGAGGGGGTACTCAGATTATAGTCGGACGGGGTGTGCGGCTGAGACCTCCAAACCCATACCCACATCTAAGGGTCCTTTTGCGAAAAATGGACCCATGTCTAAGGATTTTTTTCACCTGCGGCGCATGTTTTGGGTGTATTTCCCGAAAATTTTGTGGTTTTAAGTTAGCGAGCGTAGCGAGCTTGAAAATTTTGGCAATTTCACATCGGCAAATCCCAAAATCCCGTATAATAAAGGAGAAATATGAAAAAAGGGACCCATGTCTAAGGATTTTTTTGATGAAAAGGGGACCCATGTCTAAGGATCTTTCTTGAAAAAGTCACCCTTCCCAGCGGCACATCCCCGTATACCCAATATACGTGAGTACCCCCCCCCCCCCCCCCCCCCGGGTCTGCATGTCTACTATTAAATATTTCTTGGAAATTTTCACCTGTAAACAGACAAACTTAGAAACAAACTCCTTTTAATATTTGGTGTACATTTTGAGATAAAAAAGCAAAAATAAGAAGGAATTTGATACTTCACTACCAGTTCCCTATTGTGTTTTCAATGGTTACGCGCGAAAACAGCAAGAAGTTTACCTACCCAACGCTAGGGGGCGCCCTTCCCCATGTACGAAATTCAGCGTTTCATTGATCACTGTACAAAACCGGCGCAGTGTCCAGTCTTCCCCTTGTAGTGTCTTTGCTTTTATGTATTGAGAATGTATACTGACACCAGACAGACGGACACACATGACTCGCTTGCTTGGAGCATGGATAGTACTAGTACTATCCATGCTTGGAGACTGAACTAGAACTGTTTTATACAAGATAGCTCCTCTAGCTACAACAACACATTTACACTGTGGTCAGCTTACATAACCTTGCCTTAGGAAATGGAGTGGTGAGATATGAAGCTGGGCAATGTGGTGGTGGGTTGGTGACATACAGTAATGAGCTGACCATGTGTGGGGTCAGTGGGGGTCGGGCATGGAATGTATATAATGAGGCGAATCTGGTCCCGGGGGGGGGGGGGGCACTCATGTATAATGTTAGACGGGTATGTGCCGCTTAAAAGAACCCCTTTTTCACACCCAATCGCAGCTCTAAAGATACCCGATTTTCAAAAATTGCCGCTCCATAGACCCCCGGAATGACTTGGCTAGGTAGTTGAGTAGCGCCAAGTCCATTATTCTTCTTCTAGTTCGGCTCGGAAGACTTGGCTATGTTTGAGTAGCGGCAAGTCTCGTTATTCTTCTTCTAGTTCGGCTCCTTGGACCACCATTTGAGCCATTTTGAGGGTTTCCGTAGGTCTTTGGTAGCCCCAAGTTTTTGTATTTTGTAGTTTTAGTATGCTCCTTAGACCCCTTAACTCCCATTTCAGGGTTTTTGTAGCTCCAAAGACCCTATATTTTGTGCTTGTGGTCAGCTCTTCAGACCCCCACTTCAGAGTTCCGTGCGGCACACCCCCGTCAAAAAATAATTCGATTGCCCCCCCCCCCCCCCCCCGGGAATCTGGTATGATCATGGAAACATGGGAATATAAGAATGAGAGCGAAGTGTATTATGAAACATCACAGTAACATAATATTATACATTATACTTATTTTACAAACACAATAATCACCACCGGATATTTTGATTTCGAAATGTTCTATATATCCGTCAGGCGTCCCCGGGCCGATTAGGGCTGTGGCCGGGCCAATGATAAGTCGTTTGTAATTTTCTATACCTTTCGAGCATGGTGGAGTTATAACTATTTGTTTGTAATGTTATTGTGCAGGTTTTGGTTACTGAAGCCGCACAGCCTTACCAAAACTGTACTACCATGTCACCAAAATAACGGGTGGATCACGGACAGTGTGCACGGTAATCAACTTGAAAGTCTGAAGCAGTGCTGTAGTATCAGCAAAATAAGTCATGAATTATAAAGTTTGACGCCTTATTGACGGTGAAAAATTATGGGTTAATTTGCAAAGATAATGAAAAATACCAACGAATTGGCTCCGCTAGGGCAACACTCCGGCAAGAGTTAGCCCATAAAGTCACAATTAGTAAATGTCCAAGTAAGTATTTAACAATTTAGCAGGTTAGTTATGTGATGTGCACATACATACATTAATTTATTGAGCAATGATTTAATTAAATTTTATTTCCATAATCCATTCACAACAATATGTAAAAAAAAAAAAAAAATGCATGATTTTCACAATGAAAAGAATTATAAAGTTTGACGGTGAAAAATTATGGGTTAATTTGCAAAGTAATTATGTGATGTGCACATACATTAATTTAGTGAACAATGATTTAATTAAATTTTATTTCCATAATCCATTCACAACAATATGTAAAAAAAAAAAAAAAATGCATGATTTTCACAATGAAAATGAATACAGAACTGTCTTAGAAGTATTTTGTAATAAGCATTGGTCCAAAAAAAAAAAAAAAATTGCACCTCCGGTGGGACTCGAACCCACAATCCCCGGCTTAGGAGGCCGATGCCTTATCCATTAGGCCACGGAGGCACTACATGCCATATAACGGTGCCATGTGCTATATATTAGTATGTTCAAAGTCTACTCCATAGTACTAGTCTCTCAGATCAGACCTGTGTAGGCTTGTGTTTATATTTTACACACATAATTTCTTAACATAATTATAAACTTTCATTCCATTCACTCATTTTATCAAATATAATGTACAGTAAAGTGATACTACAAGTAATTCCTGGTTATACTTTTTGTTTACTCTGAGTCTGAGACTCGACTCAACTCAACACTCTTCTTAGGGGATATATGGTTCCCCATATTTGCACGCATCACGGACTATATGCCACCCACTGACCAGTGGTGCCACCGCACCAAGCTGCTCACATCATAGACATTTCAATTCCAATTAAATGTATATTACAAAATATGACATTTATTATGTGTTCCTAATTGGTAAACGCAGGTCAGATCCACACATCAGTTTTTCATTCGCATACGATAACACATACGCAGACATATATATATAGTTGAAATAGAATTATAAGTGGGTGGTAACCTACCACTGATAACATGCATTCACACGACAAAAACCGATCGCGATCGCGAAAAAAGTAGCCTATATCAGTCACTCAATGACTATGCCCACAATCTAAGCCAAACAAACACGAAATTAGTTTGTAAAAATGAATAAATGATACATGCAATTGAGTATTTACCTTGAATGGTGAGATAAGCGATGTAAATTAAATCACAGATAACGCACAACACAACGGCAGTGCAGTGACAATCAATGATTGTTGTTTTGGCGAGGTACGCCTGCAGAGCGCAGCGAGCTCAATTCTGTCAAACCCGAAGGCGTATATATAAATGAAAGGCACGTTGTGTCAAAATTGACTTGACGGCTAAACGTTACTTTGAGAATGAGGGTTTATTCTCAAGGAAAACAACTACACATTTGTTTATTTACAGTTTGAAAGAGTATTGCTGTAAATCTCCTACAAGCAAAATGTTAGTGAGCATATTTACCGCATGATATGTATATTTACTTTTCTATTTAAAGTGCCTTTCATAAGTAGGAAATGTAAACACAACAAGCCGTGTGTACGTCTCGCCCCACACCATCTCGCCCCTTTTCGTCGAGTTGACGTTCTAAGTTACGCTAAGTTGGCACGCATTACAAGTCATCTGGGTCCCGTTGCAGAAAGAGATCTCGATTGCAAAGTAGCAATTAATTGCAATTCAGAAAATTTGCGCATTTGAACCAATCAGATGTGCGCATTTGGTCACATTATCGGACTTACAATTAATTGCAACTAATTCACAATCGATTGCATCTCTTTCTGCAATGGGGCCATGTGGCAGACAGGAAAATTAGTCTCCGTTCCGATGAGTCTTCTGATAAACTATAGCTGAGACTCCGTCAGGCTCCAACCGACCGTGACCGTGTCCACCTAGCTGATATGGAGTCAGATTTATAAAAGAAAACCCCATCGGTATAGAGTCGGCCAGTGTCCGACTACCAGCCTGGAAGGTCCCCATGCATCTAGCAGCGTGTTCACACACACAAATTTTCATCCCTTAATCATGACTAAAGAATTTAACGAAACGTCGTATAGCTAATCATGCTTAACGAAACTAATCGAACGTTCACACACACAAAAACAAGATCCCAAAACAGGTGGCATTCAGCTGCACGAAACATCGTATAAGTGCGCAGTTTGCTACTGCGCAGTGTGCTGTCTTTTTCTGTCTGCTGTCTTCTGTTCTGTTCTGCGGTCACGTTAAGCCCCGCCCAGTTATACAAGTTTCGTATCTAGCTAATCATGATTAGTGAATCGACAGGTCGTTCACACACAAAACGATCGTGATTCTATAGTCAGCTCTTGTATGAAATGATGCTCAAACTCCCGTTTCGTTAATCATGATTAGCTATACAATTAACGTTTCGTTAAGTGAGTAAGTGAGCGTTCAGACACACAATTTCCGACAATTTCCCGTCGTATAGCTAATCAGGAGCTGATTCTTCACACTAAGAAAAAAAGGTACAACTTTGCACCTTTAAAGGTGCAAAGTGATGTAACACTGGCGGCTCCTTTTAAGGTACAACTTTGCACCCTCAACATAGGGTGCAATTTTGCACCCTTTCTTGAGGGTGCACCCTATGTTGAGCGTGCAAAGTTGTACATTAAAAGGAGCCGCCAGTGTTGCATCACTTTGCACCTTTTTTGTACCTTTTTTCTTAGTGTGTATTTAGGCAGCTCCTGATTGGCTATGCGATGACATTTTTGTGTGTGAAGACGGGGATGTACCCCGACAACGTCAGAGTGACATAATATCCGACACTGATTGTCACGTGAATCCAACTCGATGGAATGTTTGGGCAAATAATTATTTCAACTGTGTAAACATAGGAGGTGGGCATATATTAGGCCTACGCGACGTAAGCCCCAATGTTGATGTTCATATAAATCATAATGCGAATAGGGGAATACCCAGGGTGAAATTCTCATTGACTATATTACCAATTGAAATCAATATCGAAGAATAACCAATTGAAAATTACCAATTGAAATCAATTGGTAATCGAAGAGCATGCATATAGGAAAATGAAACAATTTGGCAAATTGGAATCAATGGGTACCAATTAAATTCAAATGCCAATGGGTACCCATTGAATTTAGTTTTAATCCAATTGCCACAGGAAGGACTAACATTTTGACTTATTTCCGTCTCTTCTGAATACATCTGTCATTAGGCTTAATTTTTTACTAGTCCTTTTCTTGCTTATCCGTTCACTCATTCACGTCATTATTATCTTTCTATACTTGTATAGCATTTTGTGTGTGTATAATCTTCTCATCTTTATACATATAAATGTGGCGAGATAGCGTTACATGCAAAACTCACGGATTTGCGAGTGTAATAAAGTCTTGCAACACAAAGTCGTTTCCGACAGTTTTCCCTGATCATTTTGGCCTATTTTGCGCGAGTTGGTGGTTGTGGTGCATGGATGGGGGCGTGACATGTCCATACATTTTTTTTTATAGATACCATTTTCTCTTCTTATTTCCCTCATGCTTTTTGTCTATTTCAGTGTCCCCTTATTTTTTTCACCCATTTGCTCCTCATAACTTATGCCCTCTTCTCGTTAATTTGTTCCAAACAAACATCTATACTTCATAATACACCTTTCTCCATGACCAAATGGGAACTTGTCACTTAATGTATACAAGCCTTCCAGGCCTGGTAATGAAAATTGAGTGTCGAATTTGAAAGAACATGCAATTTTAATGACAGAATAAACTTTATTTGGTCAAAATCGGTTCAGAAATGGCTGAAATATCAATATATATATCCGATCGTAATAAATTTGGGCCCCAAATTTATTCGATGATTTAACCCCCCCAAAATGCTTACACTCTTTCAAAAATGGTTTTTATATAGTTGTTGATGATCTCTCTATTTAATCATCAATTCAACAAAACATGAATAATTTTTAATGAAAAATGGTTGACAACCAATGCCTTTTTAGAGAGCGCCCTCTTGTGTTTTAATGCCTCTCTTTGACGGATAAAAGGCATTTTACTTAGTCGTTTGTAATACCTTTCGAGCATAGTGGAGTTAAAATAACTATTAGTTTGTAATGTTACTGTGCAGGTTTTGGTTACTAAAAGTTCAGCCTTACCAAAACTGTACTACCCCTTTAACAATGTAAAGGCTAAGCCTGGATTGCGATACGCGATATTAGAATTAGGGTTCGAATTCGGATTGATGTTAGCATTATGTTACCTAGTGGTATTATAGAGATAATCTCCTCCGGTTACACGCAGTAAACCGATAAGAACGGTGTAAACGGTGATAAAATTCTACTAGAGGCACGAATCTCTCAACCTCTCCTCAGGCCTGAGAAGCGGTTATTTTCTAACTTGGGTGAAACGTAATGGGTTTAGGGTTGGGGTCAAGTTTGTAGTTTGTGACTGACTGAAGTCAGATGATGCATCAAGCGAACATAATTCATTCAAAGCTCTCTGATATAACATAACCCATAAGAAGGTAATTTTGTAGGTCCTAGCTCAGCTTAATTCAAAAAGGCGCTAAATCCACTTTTTCAATTACGGAGAAAATCGGGTTTCTTTATCTAATTTTGTACACATGCCTATGGGAATATGAAAATGTAATGTTCCATATTTTGATTTAAATCGTTATATTCGTCCTAAAATTTCGATTTATTGAAAGCTACATAGCTTATTAACTCGCTATAATTATCGTTAACTCATTTTTTTTTTATGGAAAGTGGATTTAGCACCTTTTGGAACTAAGCTCTTATCATGTTTAACCCTGCTATAACAAGTTAAATAACTTTGTTCATAAAGAAAAGAAGAAAACAAAAGGAAACATATTAACAACTGTTTAGTAAAAACTATAAAAAAATGAACCATATCGCTTTTATTGTCTGAAAAAAAAAATTACACGTAATATATGCATCCGCAAAACAAATAAACATTGTGGTGTAGTATAGTGATATAGGTTACGGAGGGAGAGTAGGGTAGGATGGGGCAAGATTTACACCCCTCAATTACAACTAAACATTTAACCCTTTGCCAACAGGCCCATGGTGGCTTCTGCATACATTCTATGAGGATCCAGTTCGACCAGAACTGTACTAACCCTTTAAAGGGATAGTTGAGTTTTGGTATAGAGGGCGCTACACAAAATATTTCTTTTGCGAGATAATGAAAAACTGATTGTCAAATTCAAAGGAGCATACAATTTTGGTGACAAAATAAACTTTATTTGATCAAAATAGGTTCACAAATGGCTAAAATATCCATAAACATAGCCATTTGTAATAATTGTGGGGCCCCACAATTATTAGACAATTTGAACCAGCCGTTAAAAAAAAAAAAAAAAAATGCTTCCTCTTTTCAAAAATTTACAAAAGAGGTTTCTAAATAGTTGTTGGTTATCTCTCTATCTAAGCACTATTTCAAAAAATCATCACATGCACAATATTTGGTTTAAAATGGTTGAAACCGATGAGTTTTAGAAAGCGCCCTTTTGAGTTTGAATGGCTCTTTTTGAATGATAACAGGCTTTTTAGTTAGTTATTTGTAATGTTTTATTCCTTTCGAGCATGGTGGAGTATTAACTATTAGTTTGTAATGGAATGCTGCAGGTTTTGGTTACCAAAATTCAGTATGACCAAAACTGTAAGTATCTCTTTACCAGAACTGAACTATCCCTTTAAGTTCAGCCGTATGTCAATATATTTTTAGAGAGAGAGAGGTATACCTGATATATTTCATAAAAGATGGTCTGTTAATCAAAATAAAATAACATTACTTTTACCCTGTATCATAAACAAGCTTATGCACACACTATAATCATAATGCACATTATACATAATATGACTTGCACATTAGAATGAGTTGATTGTACTTATTGAAAAATAGCAAATAAATCGTTTTCAATGTGCATGCCTATATTCTCTCACAATTATTGTGAGAGAATATAGGCATGCATTATACCATGAGATGTTTATTCCGCCTAGTCAGACATGCCTGAGACTCAATGATAATAATGCCATCGATGATAATAATAATGATACAAATGAATAACCACATTTAAAATGAAGATACTGATAATAATAATATTAATGATTAAGAATATCTTATTAAACAGTGTGTTTATTTTAAGGCACAGCAACTATATAAAATATACATCTACTCTACCACTCATAACATCAATTAAAAGAGTAGAAGTACGAAGGATTAAAAGAGCTGTTCCAAAGACTTGTGTTTAAACTGCAAACTTTTTTAAAAATTACGCTTAGGAATGATAATGAAATACAAAAAAAATATGTTAAAGGGGCAGTAAAGTTCTAGTAAAGAGGGCGCTTCAAAATGTAATTGTTTTATGAGGAAAAGGAAACCCCCAAATAAATCATATTGAATGAAATGCAACAAAACAGTCTTTAGAAATTAAAGATATTATCTTTCTATCAATCAAGCGCATCTAGCATATGGCAAAATACATAATAATCTTTTGATTTATATAGCGCCTCTGTGATCATAAAACACAAGTTTTAGCCACTATAATTAATATGCCCATATAAACACACACAATATACAAAAATACATACATACTAAAGACAAGTACAATACGATAAACCAAACTAAATAGTAATGCCCATGTATGAAGAGTCATTAAAAGATACAAAACGAATCACCTGTTTATCAAAACTATAAAGAGTTAAACTTGTAAATGTATATACCACAAACCCCAAATATTTCTAAATTATTATCCTACATGTATACAAATATATATAAAAAGAATTGTTTGAAAGCTCATAAATGGACACATCTAAAATGCATAAAAGACACATTCAAATCATACAAATAACTTCAAAGAATCATACGAAAAAGTGATAGGCTCAAAACATACAATGTCCGTCTTACACATTCATTTTTAGCTTGATTCTGAGTTTTGGCAGATTAAATTACCCGTTTATAACAGCGCCATTCTCAATTTCCAGCAAATTAGATCTCGCTATAGGTAGGCCTTTCTCGCCGGGCTTGTAGAAAAGTGCGCCGACATCATGGTGAGTTAAAATATCATGCATTAGCATTGCTATGATGTGGCCTATGAGGTATCAGCAGCAGTCTCCCCCTGTTGGTCTGAAGCAGGACCTGTTTCTCCAACTTGTGTTGCGGGAGCGTCTTGCATCTCGGGTAGGTCTTTCTCGCCGGGCTTGTAGAAGAAAAGTGCGCCAACGAAGCAGAGTATGGATACGACACGTAGCAACATGGTGAGGATGAGCGCAGTGCGACCGAACTGCTTGTTGTCGTACTGCAGGCACGATGAGCCGTCGCACGAGTCCTGCCACAGCACGCACACGCGATCGATCAGGGCGCCGAACACCACGGGCCCGGGAATCGTTCCTGAGTCATAAAGCAAACATAGTAATTAACACTGTTGTACGTACAATATAAATTACCGGATGACCAAAGTCAAGGATAATAATGGTGCACCTCTGGATATATAGGGTACCCATAGATAGACAGTGCACTAGTTTATAGATTAGAGGCGCCCTATTCAGAGGCGCAGTATTAATATCATTGGTCATTAAGTACAGCTATTTGTTTTGTACCCTATCTCAACACCCTGGGGAGCATACTAGCCCAAGCTAACACAGGCTAACATGTATTACCCAACCAAGTGCTAGTACCATTTTATACTCCTGGGGAGAAAGCAGTACACTATAAACTAGTATCGTACAACAGAATTTTAATATTAATCACAATTTTTACCATTCACTGTATGTTCAGTGAAACAATTTGATTGCATGGCCTACAAACTCTCATATGCAAAGCTATTTTCGTACGGCTGAGATTTCGAACGCATATTTATTGTTGATGACAAAGTAGGGAAACAAATATCCAACTTCCCATTACTTTGATTTGAAGAGATTCTTAAAAAAAAAAACAGTCATAAGTCGTGTCGAATATCAGATAGTGAATACAAAAACAGAGATGTGATAAATTCTTACCGAATGCTCTGAAGCAGAGGGATTGGATACCGAGTGCGAACGACCGTTGATCATGGGCGACACATCTACGGAGTAAAGGAAACACGCATGTACCGCGGTAATTATTAAATTCATTAAAATCCATTATTTGATATGAATCTTCAATAATAAAGAGAAAATATGCAAAGAGATTCGATTTTTAAGTGAAAGAACAGATTAGGAAGTATGATTTCCAATACTTCGCAAATTAAGTAAATTTTCAAGCGCCCTCTAAACCAGAACTCTACTATCCCTTTTAAAGTGTTCTCTATGAAGTCAACCCATGTAAAAAAAGTACCTCGAGTTACCGCAGTAGTACCGCACTAGTACCGCAGTATATATGTGGTACCTGAAGTACCCACGGTATTACCGCAGTATAGTATCGCAGACGTACCCACGGTATTACCGCAGTAGTACCGCAGTATATAATATGTACATATTATGTGGTACCTGAAGTACCCACAGTATTGTACTGCAGTAGTACTGCAGTAATACTGCAGCTATACTGTCGCAATAGTATACCGACCAATTTACCGGAGTAACTGTACTGCCAGTACCGCAGTACAATTACTGTGGTACTACTGTGGTGCTTATACTGCAGTAGTACTGCAGTATTTTTTTACAAGGGAATCCACTGTGTCCCATGGAAATTACTCTAATCAAAACTCAATTATAATCATTACCATCGAGGCTCGCCTGTCCCAGATATACTTTATTACAATATTATAAAAAAAAAGAAGATACAAAACCCATTAAAGCTTTAAGACTGTACATGACAGTAGACTGTTATGATCATATTTATACTAATTTAAGATTGACTGTACCTCATAGATGCCATAGTTGAAGGCACCAGAGCGAAGAATGTGCCGACTAGCTGCAGGAAGAAGAGGAAGAGGTACAGGGTCTCCTTCGAGCAGGACTGGGGACATCGGCCGAGCACAGCCGACCCGGTTGAATTTACCAACCCGGTCGAGTTAAGGACGCAGGCACAGTCCATGTACGTCTGCATGTTATGACATTATGAGTTCATGATTATAATGACATTTTATGTAGTGCAGCTACTATAAATATATACACTACTGCATTAATGATAATAGTAATGAGTAAATATATAACATAACAGTAACAAGTTTTAAGTGCTTTCAATGATTAAGCGAGAAGACAGAGAGACAGAGGGTCCCCTTGAAACAGGACTCGGGACATCTACCCACCATGGCTGACATGGTCAAAATTACATCCCTGGTCGTGTTTAGGATGCAGGCACAATATTTGTTTGATTGTTATAGAAAGAAAAGTAACAACAAAACACAATTATAGTGGTATGTAATGAATGTTGTTCATAATCATATATTTTCTGCAAAACAAACACTGCATTGAGTTTTGTATAACAGTTTGTCATTCAACTATTAGAACTTTTTAAGCCTAGTTCAAAATAATGAACTGCCGTGTCGCATTTTGGACAGTGCCCTCTATTTCCCTATCCATGAAATCTTTAAGGAAACCTTGATCCCCATTATATTGTGCCATTCTTGTTTGAGACTGGCTATGTTAAAATTTCAAGTTAAAGTCCTTCCCATGCCAATTTTGGTACATAAGTGCGACTATCTCTGATTCATTAGCCCTAGGCCACCCATCTACTAAACGTAGCGAAAGCTACAGAAGGGGGCCAGTCCTCTGGTAACTCATGTGACAAACTTTCCCTTCTCCATTCTATAAATGCCGAGCGCCTGGCTAGAATGCAGAAGGTACCATTTTTAAAGTCTTTGGTATGACCTGGTCTGGGTTTGAACCAGGGACCTCCCGTGCATGAGGTGGACACTCTAACT
This sequence comes from Echinarachnius parma, assembly GCA_037951105.1. Taxonomy (NCBI): domain Eukaryota; kingdom Metazoa; phylum Echinodermata; class Echinoidea; order Clypeasteroida; family Echinarachniidae; genus Echinarachnius; species Echinarachnius parma. The sequence goes on along the minus strand of JBAMJV010001520.1, from coordinate 34,845 downwards.
GAGCTTAGCCACCATGCCTGGCCATGTACCCCACCAATGATAAACCAGGCCTGGATAAACCATAAATACAGTGGAACCTCTTTATAACGAACTCTGCTATCGCGGTACCTGATACAGTATAGCGAGGTTATTTTGCAGGTTCTGGTTCTATGTATTTTATTATGTTTTGCTATTCATAACAAGGTTTCAGTGTACATACCGTGCCTGTGTCGTCCATCTCTTTATCATGGCACCCTGCATAGCACGCAGAGTAGTAGAGCATGTCGTTGGTCCCACATACTGGATCGTACATGCTGCTGCATCCACACCCCGTGTTGCACACCGCCGACAGGTTACCGACATCCCCGTCATTAACCGAAACTGGTCTGGAGGAACAAAGAGGGATCGCATTCAATGGAATAACATTCAGTTGCATTGCTTGCTTGATTGTTAGCAGGTAGTTTTGATTCTGGGGCATTCAATAGCTAAGATCCAGGGCTCGATCTGCTCCCTGGTCCCTGGACCCCATCTAAAGTGGCTCCATTTAATCGTACATATACAAGTATACATGTACTTTTTAGTTAATATCCAACAATATTACATCGCAGCTCATCTACTGTATTTACTAATTCAGGTGATGAACTCTGATATAACAAGGTAACTGATATAGGAAGGCCATTTCATAGGTCCATGTTATATACATTTTATTATTTTTAAGCCCTAATACAATGATATAACTGGTATAAAAAAGATAAATTCAATGTGCCCGGGTCGAGGTGTTCATTATAACCTGAGGTTTCATTATACTAGTTACATTGTTGTAACGGTTGAATTTACTCACGTATTCCCGTAGTTGAGAGTGACCCCAGCGAAAGGCACGTTTGGGCACTGGATGGTGAACGCGGGGAGCATGAGGAAGGCGCATACCAGTGCTCCCAGGCAGAAGCGAATCATGCCCCGGAAGTGAAAGTTGAAGTAGGTCACGAGGCAGCCTCCTCCCAACGCCCCTATTAGACTAGCTGGGATGACCAAGAACCCTGTAAAAGATGTAAACACACGAGAACATGAACATTTTTTCCCCCTATATATTTTCTATTCTAAGGAATTTGTTGATTAGGTCAATATGGGGCCCACTTGGGCCCCATGTGCGCCCCAAAACCGTTCGCAACAGGTTTTGACATGGGCCCCAATATGGGCCGGGTTTTGAATAGATTTAATGCGCCCCCTTTATGGGGCCATATATCTTGAACCCATATGCCATATTTTCGAGTTTGTTAATAAATTGGTAGGTTAGGATATAAGAGAAAGTAAAATCATGTCTGATGAGAGCTCTCGACCAAGAAAAGTATTAGGTTATAATGCATAATTTATTTTTTATTATCAACAATTTGAAAATATGGCAATTGGTTCTAGCTTAGCTACAGTATGGCCCCATAAGGGCTCACATTTAACCCATACAAAACCTAATGGGCCCATGTGGGGCCACCATTAAACCCATACAAAACCCACCTGGCCCAAATGGGGTATCTAGGACGGCATAACCCACCAGTACCAACATGCATGGCCCAAAACCAATATCCCATGTGGGTTCTGGATGGAAAAGCCCATCTGGTATTTGTACAGGGGGATATGTGCCTTACAATTATAGGCCTCAATTGTGCTTGTGGTAGGCCTACATGTGGGGCCCATATCCGTTCAATGTGGGCACAGCCAACGTAATTGATGCACAATTTTCACCTCCAAAACCCCACAAGGGATTCATATGGGGCCAATGTGTGTTGGTACTGATGGGTTCTGTGTGGGATAGCCCATCTGGTAGTACATCTGGGTTTTATATGGGGCATATAGGCCCTAGTCAGCCAAAACGGAAACGCAGATGGGCCCCAGAAACTTTGCTATCAGTATTACATACCTGTCTGAAGTGCGGCTGTACTCGCCGATATATTGAACTGCGTTTCCATGAACTTTGGCCCGAACGTGGCGAGGGACGAGATGATGAACCACTCTGAGATGGCGGCCCCGTTAACGCACATGAATGGAATGTTACGCACCAGGTTGAGTGTCGCCTTCGGGAAATCGGCCAGCGCATTCCCGAATCCAGCCCTTGCTGCAAACTCGCGACCTTTCTGGGCCTGTGACACTCTGCTTAGAGCTAGCTTCTTGGAACCTATGTAGGTATAAATACACGCGAGAGAGAAACAGAGCAATATGGTAAATTGGTCATGTCATTAATTACTTTATCCATACTATTCAAAAGAAACATTATCACCTAACAGGTGATTTAAAGAAAGTAAACTAGTAATCAACTTGATAATTCAGAATAAACAAAAATATTATACAGGAATCAAAGTAATCTCGTTCGCATTGACATTAGTCATACATTGTACAGTTGTCTCCGCTTTAATGGGTTAACATTAAAACAGGCAGTCTCATTATTATTTGACCTAACTTTGCTTATTGTTCCATAAGGAAATTTTCTCCACCTTATTTGGTTTACCTGTATTAGGGGTAAATTATATACCTTGCAAAGGCTAAGCCAATTGAGCAGAGACTACAGTATTAAGGCCCGGTCACATATCTCCGGATAGCAAAAACGGATGCCGGACGGAGAGTAAAATTTTCCATCTGTATGTCTCCGTTTGTATGATTTTGTTGTCCGTTCCTTGTTGGGCAATGTACGTTCTATCTGGTGGAATGTTTTGTGCATGAAGCAATGGAAACGACTTTCACCACCGGAACATTTGATTTCACAAATCTTCTATTCGTCAGGCATCTGTTTAAGTTATCTGGTCATATGTGACCGGACCTTAAGTACTTAATGTTATCTTAATGTTATCTTAAAATATAAAATTTGCATTAGGAAATAAAAATTGATACATGATGCCTATGGACTTTTGTAATCACTTAATTGATTAATCGATATATAAAACAACAATATAATTGACTGTCTTTCGTTAGTATTCATGCCTAATTTGTGATACTATTCAGGTATATTATGATTTATTTCTCGAATTATTGTATATAATATATTAAGGTTTCTTTATACCTCGTGAGTTCATTAATGTTATTTCCATGTTTGTAAATATTGTTGCAAATGACACTGCAATTCAGCTTGTAGCTGTGAATGTGACATTTTGTTGAATAAATACCATTATTATTATTTATAGGTCTTACCTGGCATAGACCTAGGGAACATGAGGAAGGGTAATGCCAGAGAGAGGGCCATGCATCCGGTCAAGATGAACCCCAACCACCATGCACCAACCCATACCGGACTGTCTGAAGTGATGGTGATGCTGAAAGTGAAATGATAAAGAAAATTAATACCTCATGTATACTTAATATCTCTTTACCATCTTTTGTCTGATCCAAATTATAATGATAAATTAATTAGAGTGCAGCTGGATATATGGGCTATGAAGCCAGCTTTTTATAATTATTCTCCTCGTTTTCCTTGCTGCTTATTCAATATCTATTGAATCATTTCATGTTTGTGGTCTTTATAAAATCATTGCCTTTTATTATTATGTAAATATGAACATTGTCAAACAGCACGGCACTTGGTTAGGTTAATTATTATGAACGTTGTTTCTTCTGGAAGTTACTGATGCTCAAACCTTGTAAATATTTCATGACAGAAAGAAAAAAAACAAGGAAAAGGGGTTAAAAACGGGAATGTTGCCAGGACATAGTCATATTCGTAAACAGTTTCCTTCCATTTGTAGCTGGATAATATCAACACTATCTTAAGCAGAATTTAAACAATACAATTTTAAAAGTCAACTAAATGAATGATATTTGACCAATTACCTTGCTGGATCCACAGTAACGTCCGTGTAGATGTCAAGGAAAAACCCACCAACCAGATATCCGACAGCCGGACCCAGGGTAGACATACCGTTGAAGATTCCTGATGAACAAAGTGTAAGATGTGATTGAGAAGATATAATCATACATCCATCTCTAGTTCGAATCTGAGTGGCAAATTAAAACAATCCACCTTTAATGGCGCACATTGAGCCAAATATGAATAGAAAGATGGGTTGGCTTCCCATAATGGAGTAACTTGTGAAGACATGAATAGAGAGATGTGATGGCTTTCCATAATGGAGCAACTTGTGAAGATATGAATAGAGAGATGTGATGGCTTCCCATAATGGAGCAACTTGTAAAGATATGAATAGACAGATGTAATGGCTACCCATAATGGAGCAACTTGTGAAGACATGAAAAGAGAGATGTAATGGCTACCCATAATGGAGCAACTTGTAAAGATATGAATAGAGGGATGTGATGGCTTCCCATAATGGAGCAATTTGTGAAGATATGAATAGAGAGATGTGATGGCTTGTCATAATGGAGCAACTTGTGAAGACATGAATAGAGAGATGTGATGGCTTCCCATAATAGAGCAACTTGTGAAGACATGAATAGAGAGACGTGATGGCTTCCCATAATGGAGCAACTTGTGAAGACATGAATAGAGAGACGTGATGGCTTTCCATAATGGAGCAACTTGTGAAGACATGAATAGAAAGATGGGTTGGCTTCCCATAATGGAGTAACTTGTGAAAACATGAATAGAGAGATGTGATGGCTTTCCATAACGGAGCAACTTGTGAAGACATGAATAGAGAGATGTGATGGCTTCCCATAACGGAGCAACTTGTGAAGACATGAATAGAAAGATGTGACGGCTTCCCATAACGGAGCAACTTGTGAAGACATGAATAGAGAGATGTGATGGCTTGCCATAATCGAGCAACTTGTGAAGATATGAATAGAAAGATGTAATGGCTACCATAATGGAGCAACTTGTGGAGAAATGAATAGGGACATGTGATGGCTTCCCATAATAGTGCAACTTGTGAAGATATAAATAGAGAGATGTGATGGCTTTCCATAATAGAGCAACTTGTGAAGACATGAATAGAGAGATGTGGTGGCTTCCCATAATGGAGCAACTTGTGAAGACATGAATAGGGAGATGTGATGGCTACCCATAATGGAGCAACTTGTGAAGATATGAATAGAGAATGTGGTGGCTTTCCATAATGGAGCAACTTGTGGAGATATGAATAGAGAGATGTGGTGGCTACCCATAATGGAGCAACTTGTTAAGATATGACTAGAGAATGTGGATGTGGTGGCTTTCCATAATGGAGCAACTTGTGCAAGTAATAATGGTGTCAAGTGCTACTATGGTTCTATTCTATCGGGGGGTGGGGAGTTTTGCCAACTGGTCATATTATTGAAAGCACATTTTCTGCTCTCGTTGGTGGTAATATTTCGGTATCGGTCTCCTTCAACACTATGCATGAGAAAATGAGAAAATAGGTTATTTGATCATTCATTTACCAACGTAAAGGGCGGACTTTTTGGTCTCCACATTCTCGTCGATGTAGGTGACTCCCAGTGTGTAGATGCCCGACGCGCTGAAGCCGTGCAGCAGCTGCGCTAGAATGAAGACCCCGATGTAGGCGCTCAGCCCCCCGGAGCTCCCCGTGCACTCGGCGCTCGAGGTGGCGTTGCCCATGAGGGAACATGTATCTTCATCGGCAGACTATACAGGGCGAGATGAGGTGAGAAAAAGGAAGAAAGCAATTTTGGGGAATTTTTAAGAAAAAAAACAACAAACAAACGATGAAAGGGATAGTTGATACGTGTTGGCATAGGGGGGCACTTCAGTGACTTCACAACTATTTTTTGTGAGATAATGACAAACTGACTTTCAAATTTGAAAGAACATACCATTTTAATGACAGAATAAACTTTATTTGAACAAAATCGGTTCAGAAACGGCTGAAATATCCATAAACATATTTTTATTCAAAAATTTTTCACCAGGGGATATTTTGACTTTTTAGAATAAAACAAAAAAATGCTTAAAGACTGCTTTGAAAAAGAAAATCTGAATTATTTTTTAGAGACCGCCCTCTTGAGTTGTAACGGTTCCTTTTTAATGATAACAGGAGTTTTAATTAGTCGTTTGTAATTGTGTATACTTTCGAGCATGGTGAAGTTATAACTATTATTTTGTACCGTAATGGTGCAAATTTATTTGCCTCATGGTGCAAATTTATTTGCCTCATTCTCCATTACTTATGCATATATTGTTGGTGATTGCCGTTTACTGAACACATCTGGTTTTTACCTTTTCGGATTTAAAAAAGGAGCATATCACGCTAGCAAATGGGCGTGGTCAATATAAGGAACTGAATAGTATTCACATCTGAAACTTGATATCAAATTTAGTCGAAAATGTATTGACAATTGAAACACTTACACATCCACTTACCTGGTACTCGTACAGCCCCGTCGTGAAGTGCGGCAGCGAAAATATGAAGGAGCTAGCGGCGAAGCCCAGCGCTCCGATGCCGAGCCAGCGCGGTTTGTGCGCCTTCTCGCCGAGATAGGTCACGAAAATGACGACGATGAGGACGCCGAAGTCGTAGGCGCTGGAGATAAAGCCGCTCTGGACGCTGGGCAGATTGAAGCGTCGCTCGAGCGTCGTTGTGACGACGTAGACGATGCCGTTGACCGTCATCCCTTGCGTGAAGCCGAACAGGCAGAGGCAGACGAGGAAACCGATGGGACTATTGCAAAACTTTAGGAAAGAACATTTGAAATATGTTATTGGTTTATTTTGACACCATAATTGCAACTGTTGCATGTTTTCTCCTCAGTTGCGATGTAAAGCACGGCGGAATAATTATTGGACATTCATCAATTTAATCGATTCATACGGAACTGAAAATGTGTCTACTTTATTCTTAAACCAGAGAGATGTACTCGTCTGCTTAAATTAGTGGTGTTTGATAGTTCGCAATCATTACTTCACAACTTAGCAATCATAATGTAGCATTTTTGCTTTGGCGTATTTTTGGGGGCATATAATCAGACAATTATTACACATTTTGACGTACTAGTAGCATTTTCAAACAGTATAAAATGCGGAGAGATATAATATTTCATTTTGAAATAAGATATAGACATTTGATCCTTATTCCCTATACCAGAGTCCACTTGTGATTCATTTCCTAAACTATATAATTTACCCGGCTAATTAAATCTATAAATATGAAATGAATATCTATAATATACCCGGCGAAAATAATATACTTACACATATAAAAGCCAAATATACATTATTCGCATATTACAAGAAACAGTGAAAAGGGATATCGGCATAAATAGATCACTTACATGATTCGAAACAAAACAAAAAATCAAAGAAAAGGTATAATGAAATGAATACATCCGCCTTATGGGCAGGTTTCCATATAGGAAGTATAATGTTGCTACATTTTGAATATTCAATTGAAATCAATACACCAACCTTACGGGAAGGTTTCCATTATATTAATACGAAACGTAATGATATGTTACTCAATTTCGCATGCATAATCAATTGGATATTGGACCCCAAATAGCCAAGTTTCACCATGGTTTCACTACCCATTTCCATTTAACCTTTGAAAATGGCAGGCGGTCATATGATACTGACATTCAACATTAAACGTTCGAACTATCTTCCATTTATTGGCATATTATACCACTCGATGAAATAATATATATTACAATTTCCATTTCTCTTCTATATGGATTTCTTCTATGTATGGATGTCCTTTTTAGGAGGCCGGGGTTTTTCACATTATTGCCAGGGGGCTAATATAAAGTATGTTGCCCGAATAGCCAGCATTCCACTTTGGAATCAAACCTATTAAAAGCAAAATAATGCTTTCCATAATGTTCAAGTCCAACTTAGAGTTAAGGGAGACCTCGTAGCTTGCACTCCAATATCGTATTTTTCGGCGATTAAATAAATACAAATGATTACCTGTAGATGCCCGGGGTGCCACGATCCGAGCCCGCACTTCACCTCCTCATCGTCTTCCATTTCCTCATCGATCACGCCGACGACGTCCGGCTCCTCTATCGTAAATACGGCATCCACTTCATGGGTCCCGTTGTCGATCCCCTGGCCGTCGCGGTTATCATTGACCTCCCCATTCCTATTCATGTTCGAGTTCGTTCCCCGGTCGTCCCGCTCTTTGCCTTTTACGCCGTGCCCGTTTCCCGACATCATTGGCGTCGAGTGGCTCGGTGAAGCGTTCCCCGGGTCGACCACGGCATTACTCTTTGGATCATCCTCCATACTCGTTTGCAACTATAGCGTGGTATTGTAGTTCGAGCTAGTACAGTACCGCATGTACGATTGGTTGGTAAACTTCGTTATTCAGTGTTGTTGCATCGTTTTATTATTGACAACCTGTTTAGTCAGACAATTTTTGAAAATAAAATGAAAACCGATAAAAAAGCGATAACTATCTTTCCCGTTGCAAAGATTACGCTACATATTCATATGTATAGTTGCACGTTGCAGAAGTAACATTTGTGAATAGATCCTTTTTGCAAGAAATTTGTGGGAAAATATTCGTTTATAACATTCTTCATGATGAGAAATTCCTTTCATAGTTGCATGGATCGAGTTAATAGCACGATACTATCTATTTTGGCCTTTGCCTTCCGTTTTAGTTGCATCGGTGTACATGGTAAATCCTGTTTTCATGGTCTTGGTGAGGAAGTTGTTGGAATTTGTTCTTCTTTTTTTAAAAAGATCTACCCTTCATTTGACTTTCCGATATATTTAATTTTATCGGTGATCAGTCTGGAGACATACAATGCATCATCATTACAATATTATGTATTATGAATTTTTAGCATAGTTTATGTTTAATATTGTTCTAAAAACTCGGTAATTCTAATCTAAGGATCCTTAGAATTTCAATTTTTACGACATTAGAATGAGATTTGTAAAAGTACTTTCTGATACCAATAAATGACGTAACATGCGAAAGTAGGACAATAAATAAATAACCATATAATTCGAATGGCATATTCATTGTTCCACAGAAACAATTTGCTTCGAACATTTGGAATTGCATGAATATGATTAAAAGTTGTTTTGATATACACTATTATTTGATGGGAGCTATAGTATAATAAGTTGACAATCATTTTCAAAAACTGACGGAGAGTTGATAAAATGTGTATTCCTGTGATTGAGGGATGTGTGAAAATGTGAGCGAAAATGAAAAGTGATATTTTCTAACTCATTGCACTCATGCCCTTGAACACAATTTAAATTCTTCCATGGAGAACTTAACAATTATTAGGCTTAGCTATTCAATCATTAATGTAATATCTTTGCAACGATAGAGAAATTCGAAAACGGAAACCTGTTCCATGTTTCTGTAGGATCACCAGAGATCTAAGTTAGTTTTGTTTTGTTTATTTTGACAATGTTACTAGATCCCTTAGTTTAAGTATACATGCCATATCCCACATGATGTTAGTATCAATAAAACTAATGTTTTGTGTATATTATGTCCATCGATCGGCAATACAGACGAAGGCCGGATATAATGAATTTAGCGTGACATTTCATTGAAGTCCTGTAGAAGTCAAGTCTCAAAACCGGAATGACGTATTTGATGTCGTCATATAAAATCGTTACAGAAGTGGAAGTGAGGTTGGGCGGTACCATTCCTATGGGGCGAGGGGTGGGGACAAAGGGACTTATCCCACCTCTCAAAACAATACCCCTTTTATGCGCTGAGGCAAATAAAATGAGACAATTTGTATTACTTCAATACTATATTTTCGTTATATTGCGTTTGTCTATGTTTTAATCATGTTGTAATCACTAATTTAATACAAAGCTGTATCATTTTGGATTATCTCTCACACAGTTGAGTTCTTCGTATTTTGTCTGACTTGATAAATAAGAAGGGCATTGTTTTTCAATATAATCTTACGTCTGTCTATCCCTCTTTTCAACTAACCCACTTTAATGCATTTTTCATATAATCAAACCTGGGGGGGGGGGGGGGGGGGGGGGGCAAAAGGGACTTATCCCACCTCTCAAAACAATACCCCTTTTATGCGCTGAGGCAAATATAATAATTAATTTCAATTCAATTCAATTTCATTTATTCATTTTCATTTCAAATAAAAACAATACACATATATATATTTTTACACACATTAGGATTCACAGTATAAAGCAAAATGAAAATAGGAAACTACAAAGAAAGCCAAATGGCCTTGTGGAGGCATAGTTCGCCGAACAGCGTTAAAGCGATTAACTTATAATAACAAAAAATAAAAAAAACATATTGTAACTTAGTCCATTGGTTCGTTTGTGCCTTGCTCTTGTCCTGGCTACGATGTTACACTTATACATGTATTAGTATAAGTCAGCAAAAAGCATACACGGGGGCTAGCCATGCACTCAGGCGAACTTGCCCCTGAAATCCCCCCCCCCCCCCCCCAAAAAAAAAAAAAGAAAAAAGGAAAAAAAAGAGCACCCGACAATCATATAGCAGCCCCCATAAATTAGCAAGGAATTCAATAAATCAAAACAAAACTTTAGAGTGTTTTTTTGTTCATGCAGGCAAGTTTGGAAGGTAGACCCCGAAAAAAAAAAGCATTTTAATATGTTTTCTCTGATGCATTGTAAGTGCTGTACTGTGGATGGATAACCGTTTGTAACGTACTGATATATTATATACATGTAGTTCTGCTATTGCTATATAACTATTCGTATAATTATATTAACAAAACGTAATCGTATCAGTATCACTATCATTTGTCATTGGTGCCCTTAATGCTCTGGTAATTAAGAGCTATGCTGGAATGGACAAAACAAATATACACGCTTTTTTTAATTTATCCAGTTCAATACACCTTCTCAATGTAAAATTCTCAGTATAAGTTCATACATATTATTATTATTTCATTTTTGTAAACGAAAGATTAACAATGGAGCAGATCTGAATAGGATTGTATACACAAAATAGCACACAATTTCGAAACAATGTTATCGGTTTTATACGTAGGTGCCCTATAATATCAATATAGCATAATAGCTGTAAATTAAAATTACGTAGGCCTAATACTTCATAATACAATTTTGTAATGTGTATATTTCTTATTTCGCCTTTATTATTGTGTCATTTTGCTATACAGTATTACGTCGCGTCGGACACCCTGTTTTATCCGACATTGAAATTAGAATTAGTGACCGGAAGGTGGGACATGGGAATGATAATGCCGGATATGCATCCCAAATCGGACTTTGATAGAGATGAACAGACGATAATCGAATTTTACATGCATCGGAAATAGCTTTACATAGGCTTTCTACGAGTATTTCTAGGCATAATACGATTAGTATACTAGTAGTTGTTTAAAAACGATGCATGATTGATGATTCATTTATCATGCATCATCTTAAAAAGATGATGATTAATATATCAATTTATAACATTGATGACGATAGTAATGATGACGATGATGATGGATATAACGATTTATAATAATAATGATGATGATGGTTTTGTTGTAACTGAGGTTCAACAACTTGGCAACATAACAGATTGATGATGATGATGATGATGATGATGATGATGATGATGATGATGATGATGAGATGATGGCCGTGGTGATGATGTACATATTTATGACAATGATGATGATGATGATGATGATGATGATGATATGATGATGATGTTGATGTTGATGATGATGATGATGAATGTGATCTAGGTAGGCTACATGGATATACCACCAGTCACAGTTGTAGAGACAATGATTATACATTTGTATAGACAATGATAAGTCAGCCTAAATACAAGTCTACAACTAAAACTATGTTCTTCCGGTATGAATATAGCATGATCACCTTTCCTTTTTTCTTTCAGGCTTTAGCATATAAGGTGTCACTTTCGTTACTGAGCAGTATTATACTTAGTATATTATAGGTTACTTTAAATTCATCAAAGGTTATATATTAAACTCACCTCATGCTATATGCTTCAACTCTGATCAACCGCTTCAAAATAAACATATAGCTTTATTTCACTATTACAGTACTAATAATACTATACTATAGATTGTCATCTTGACAAAATGATGCTGGAGCGTCAAGAGCCAGTTGAAACTAGCATGTACTGTAGTAATTCAAGATCAAGCTAGTAGCAGTAGTAGTAGATGTTCAGACAAGATGATGATGCAGCGATACCATGCATGTTGCTAGTATACGGCTCCATGAGAATGAACGTAATCCACGTGAAAAACGAAAGTAAATCCTCTCTTCGCTGTACTGTAGTATATAGCTGCAACGTATTAAACCTCCTTGGTATTATCAAGGAGGCACTTGTAGTACCTCCTTGGTTTTACGCACATCCCTGATATGATGATATGCACTGTTAGTACTGTGAAGCTATATGATATAACAAGTAAACGTGTAAACATATATATGTTTACAACGAAGCAGACGCTATTATAATTATAGCTGGGTGATTTGTACATGTATCAACGTACTACGGGCAGCAAGCCGACCGTCAATTTCTATTTAGTACTCTACACTTCACACGCACGAAACGTCTAGGTCAATGAGTGTGAATGAATGGCTGATTGACTCCCTGAATGGGTGGTGTGGCAGGAACGAACGTCGTAGTCGTGTAGATCAGACCCAATGCATGGTGATACATATCGCATTTGATTTTGACAGCGCTTTTACCAATCCCATTAAATTATTGGGTTTTTTTCGTTGTAGAATCATTAGAAAGAGTAGGAATAGTACAAGTAGTAGTAGTAGTAGTGGTAGTAGTAGTAGTAGTAGTATAGTAGTAGTAGTAGTAGTAGTAGTAGTAGTAGTAGTAGTAGTAGTAGTAGTAGTAGTAGGGTCATTCCACGGGGTTGGGGCAATTTTTGTGACATACCAGAAGTGAGAAACTGTGTCTTCTATCAACTGTAACAATGTTCGCTCAAATTGAGTTTTGCATAAAAAACATAGCCAACTCTCTTCAGAAGTACTCAAGCTTCATGGTCAATCAATATTATGGACCCAAAGTTTATGTTATGTTATGTGAATATGATGTCCATGTAACGGTGGTAAAAAGAGAAATGTGTATTAAGCAATGATTTTGAAGAAAAGCAACTGAAACAGGAATGATTCTGGTAGGGCACTATTCATTGCATACAAATCTTCAACATATGATTTCATCTTCCATGTGTAGTAGAAGATCTCATACCACAGTTACATGGACATCGTCATATTTTTGGCCCCAACCCCGTGGAATGACCCAGTAGTAGTAGTAGTAGTAGTAGTAGTAGTAGTAGTAGTAGTAGTAGCAGAAGTAGTAGTAGTAGTAGTAGTAGTACTAGTAGTAGTAGTAGTAGTAGTAGTAGTAGTAGTAGTAGTAGTAGTAGTAGTAGTAATAGTAGTAGTAGTAGAAAGTAGAAAGGAGCAGAACATTCTTTGTTATGGATTTAAACAAATATACATTAAAGGGATAGTTGAGTTCTGGTAAAGAGAGTACAGTTTTCGTCAAACTGAATTTTAGTAAGCAACTCGTGCACCATTACTTAACAAACTAATAGTTATAACTCCACCATGCTAAAAAGGAATAAAACATTACAAATGACTAAGTAAAATGCCTGTTATCAATCAAAAAGAGCCGTTGAAACTCAAAAGGGCGCTCTCTAAACACTCATCGGTTTTAACCATATTAAATAAAATATTGTGCATGCAATGTTTTGTTGAAATAGTGATTAGATAGAGAGATAATCAACAACTATCTAAAAACCTATTTAGAAGAATTTTTGAAAAGAGGAAGCATTTAAAAATGTTTTCAATGGCTGGTTCAAAATCGTATTGTGGCTATGTTTATGGATATTTTAGCCATTTCTGAACCCATTTTGATCAGTTAAAGTTTATTCTGTCATTAAAATTGTATGCTCTTTCGAATTTGACACTCAGTTTTTCATTATCTCACTTTAAACAATTTCTGCTTCAAGATCTGTAATTTTGGTCCAGCGTCTTTATTTGTACTCTCTCCTTACCATTACTGTTTTGTGACTGGCTTCATAATGTTCCACCTTCTTTATATCAACTATTAATTTAACCATTAACAAAACAAAATCAATAATTGATTAACGAAAATAACGACTGCCCTTAGTTCTGTGATGGATATGTACACTCGTCACTCAGGGAATAGTCGCAATGTGTATTGACATTAATAGACATGATGTTATTGATACGGCTGTTAATTGTCACAGAGATCGTAAATTTATACGTAATAATAATAATAATAATAACGGTTATTTATATAGCGCTATTCCCGTGGGGATCATAGCGCTTGACACGATTCTTATTACCCCTGTCAACGGATATACACACTGTAATCATTCCTGCACATCAAGTATACATATATATCACTTTGAAATTAACCAGTTTTGTGCCATATTGAAGTGGAAATGCTTATATATTCATAATTTTGTAGCCGAATTGAGGCTGTCGATTACGTGTTATTAATTTAAAAAAAAGTCAAACTGGGCCTGATCGAGATTTCGAAGATCGAAACGTTCCTGTAAACCAACTTACATTTAGTATTCACTATTTATCATCAATATTCATTATCATTTACATTCAAATTGCATTCAACGTCTTTTGGACTCCGAGGACGCTATTTTAAAAACAATATACAACATATGCAGAAACATTTACGGTAAAAAAAACTTATGGTTATGACTCCAACAAACTCGAAAGGTATAAAACATTACAAACGACTCAGTGAAATTCCTGTTCTCATTCAAAAAGACCATTAAAACACAAGAGGGCGCTCTCTAAAAAAGCATTGGTTTCAGCCATTTTGCATACAAAATTATGCATGTGATGGTTTGTTGAAATAATGATTATACATTATAATGTGGCAGCTCAGCTAAGAACATACGTACCTGGACCAGAATCATCTGTTTCCCAGCTCTCAGTCCGCGTATCGCCACTTTCATTCAACTGAGACAGCCCTGGTGAAGGTTCTCAACGATCTCTCCTCCTCGCAATCGACAAAGGAATGGAAGCTGTCTTAATATTATTGGACTACTCTGCAGCGTTTGACACGTTATATCATGCCGCACTTTGTCAACGTCTGGAGGCTGATTACGGTATCAGAGGAACGGTGTTACAGTGGATAAAATCCTATTTGAATGGTCGCAGTCAGAGGGTAACTGTAAATGGCCGGGGCATGTTCAAAACCATTTCCCATCGCTCACGGAGTGCCGCAAGGCTCTGTTGTAGGGCCACTTATGTTCATCCTGTATACTGGTCCACTAGGAGATATCATCAACACTCACAATGGAATCCAACATGCTGTCTATGCTGATGACACACACATCTATCTCATCCTGAAGCCCAATGAGCAATCTGACGCCATCCATCGACTCGCATTGAGGATGTAAAGAAGTGGTCTGTCAACAACAAACTTCAACTGAATGAACTGAAAACTGAAATGCTCCACAATACCTCAACATTCCGGAACCCGACCCAGCTCCCCGATCTTCAATTACAAATAGGAAGCGTCAAATGCTATGAGAGTTCACGAGACCTCGGACTGTTATTAGACAGCAATCTCACGCTCTAACAACACATCCGTAATACTTGTAGATCTGCTTCATGGGGAATATGCAAAATTGGGAAGATACGGAGATACCTTGACAAATCCTCAACTGAACGCCTAGTACACGCCTTTGTCTCATCCCACCTCGATTACTGTAATAGCTTACTTGCCGATCTCCAAAACTCTCACATTGCACCACTTCAACGTATTCAGAACACTGCAGCAAGGCTAGTCACCCGTACCAAAAGGACCGAACACATCACCCCTATTCTACAATCCCTTCACTGGCTCCCGATCCAACAACTTATTTCCTTCAAAATCCATTTGCTTGTCTTTAAAATCATTCACAAACTGGCCCCAGCTTACCTTCAAGAATTGGTATCCCTCCGTTCCACATCGACATCCTCATCAACGAGACGTTAACGTTCTGCCTCAAATTCTCATCTCCAGCTATGCCCCAGTACTCGCACCATGACAAGATACGGCGATCGTGCCTTTAGTCATCAATAGCACCCGCACTCTGGAACAATTTACCCTTAAATATTAGAAGTTCCCCCACCATGGACTCTTTTAAATCTCTGTTAAAAACACATTTGTATACTCAATCATAATGTAGTTAATATGTATTTGTTTTGTACGTCTGTATTAAGTGTTTTGTTTATTGGTTAATATTTCTCTCTTCTGTTATCTCTCAGCGCTTGAAAACAGTGTATTAAGCGCTATATAAATTGTGTATATTATTATTATAGAGAGATCATCAACAACTATTTAAAATGTTGACAATTATGGCAAAGGTGTAATCATTTTTAAATTTGTTCAACAATCATCGAATAAATCTGGGCCCCAGATTGATTAACGCTCATTTCCATTGTTATGATTGAGTGCAAGGTCCAACGTTACGCACCACTAGACATATTCATGATCATCGTAATAGGCGCGTCATGTCTCTGTACACCGATATTACGTTCGAAAAAAACCCAAACAAATATTTATTGAGGCACCGTTGCAGAAAGAGCTGCACTCCATTGTTAAATTGTTAATAAATCACATCATGTGACTAAATGTGTAAATCTGATTGGTTGAATACGCCCATTTTCTGACTTACAACCGATTTTTTATCTCTTTCAGAATTTGGGCCATGTACTGTACGTTCACAGTACAGATTACTCCGAACATAAAACGTCAAATGCAGTACCGTGGTTTGTATAACAGTATACTGCTTCATATGTCCACGTTAACGTTAGTTTTACGGAAGTTGCTTTTACCCATTCGTGGAGCCATTTTCAGCCAAGCATAATCAATCATAAGACTTGATTTGTGTTCGGGTAATGATGAATTTAAGCTTCTTTTTGATGGAATGTGCTGAATAAGTCTAGACATTTCAGATATCGTATTTTTCTGGAGGTTGTCACCATTTGTTAGCAAGATCTGTGAATACTCATAAGCGTGAAACATCTATAATGTATTTCTTCTTAGATACACGGCCATCTATCGCTATGAAGATACAGCGGCATTATGTCTACAATATGCGGAAGAATGTAAATTCTTAGCCGACGGCGACATTGTGCAAAAGAGAAAGAACAGGTTGAATCGTACTAAAGAGTAAAACGTAACTTCAAGTATGTTGATGTGTATGGTTCATGCTACGATAACAGATAATCCAAAGTGGTATACAGTATATATAGCAATTATGGGACGTGCGAAGTGAAATCATCGGTTTTCAAAACATTCCAGGAAAATAGAAGGGAGACATAAGGAGAGACATGTAGTGAGATGGAACTATTACAGCTTGTAAATCATCGCCAAATATTAGCCAGTCGAACTAACGACTTGGTGAACATTTCTTAAAGTTACGTTGTTTGTGAAAAGTAAATTATACAAGCTTGTACCAAGATTGATTATCAAGGACAAATTTACCAAATTTTGACACGCTCTGCCTGTCACTCACAATGTTGTGTACTTTGCCAAGTATGCAACTGACGCGGCCATGGCACCTCGATTCTTTTCCTTATTATCAACTGAATATGCCGAAATAAATTATATCGACCCAACATTACCTTTGTAGTTTGAACATATTATGAATGCAAACAAGCACAAATTAAAGAAATGGATTATTTAATATATACACTGAGGAGTTTACGAGTATATTTAGTCAACACTTGATGTATTATGTTATATAACTAAATACTATAATTATATAAGCAAACCGATATTTATAATGAAAGTATTGAACTTGCTAGTAAAAGGGTCAGGCGTTCGACAGGCCAACATAAATAACGTTCACCCGTTGATGCAGCTGGGTAAAATATAACATGAGTAAAGGAGCAGATGTTAACAGGTGTTATGATGATGAATGAGCAGCCCTGCATGCAGCATAACAAGAGTATCACCTTAGCACAGCCTTGCACTCAGCATCAAAGGGAGGTCAAATCGATACGGTAAAATATCTGATAAGTCAAGGGGCTGATGCGAACAAGAGAGATGAGGATGGACGGACAGCCTTGTACTCAGCATCAAAGAGAGGACATATCGATACAGTGAAATATCTGATAAGTCAAGGGGCTGATGCGAACAAGGGAGATAAGGATGGATGGGCAGCCCTACATGAAGCATCACATGGAGGTCATCTGGATACAGTAAAATATCTAATAAGTCAAGGGGCTGATGCGAACAAGGGAGATATGGATGGATGGACAGCTCTGCACTCAGCATCAAAGGGAGGATATATCGAAAAAGTGAAATATCTGATAAGTCAAGGGGCTGATGCGCACAAGGGAGATCTTAATGGATGTACAGCCTTGCATTCAGCATCACAGGGAGGTCATCTCGATACAGTGGAATATCTGATAAGTCAAGGGGCTGATGCGAAAAAGGGAGATAAGGATGGATGGACAGCCCTGCACTCAGCATCAAAGGGAGGACATATCGATACAGTGAAATATCTGATAAGTCAAGGGGCTGATGCGAAGAAGGGAGATCTTAAAAGATGTACACCCTTGCATTCAGCATCACAGGGAGGTCATCTCGATACAGTGAAATATCTGATTAGTCAAGGGGCTGATGCGAACAAGGGAGATGAGGATGGATGGACAGCCCTACATGAAGCATCACATGGAGGTCATCTCGATTCAGTGAAATATCTAATAAGTCAAGGGGCTGATGCGAACAAGGGAGATATGGATGGATGGACAGCCCTGCACTCAGCATCAAAGGGAGGACATATCGATACTGTGAAATATCTAATAAGTCACGGCGCTCATGTGAACAAGGAAGGATATGGATGGACAGCCTTGCACTCAGCATCAAAGGGAGGTCAAATCGATACAGTGAAATATTTGATAAGTCAAGGGGCTGATGCGAAGAAGGGAGATTTTAATGGATGTACAGCCTTGCATTCAGCATCACAGGGAGGTCATCTCGATACAGTGGAATATCTGATAAGTCAAGGGGCTGATGCGAACAAGGGAGATGAGGATGGATGTACATCCCTGCATGCAGCATCAAGAAAATATAATCTTGATATAGTGAAATATCTGATAAGTGAAGGCGCTGATGTGAACAAGGGAGATGATAATGGGTGTACATCCTTGCATGAAGCATCACAGAAAGGTTTGCTTGATATAGTGGAATATCTGCTAAGTCATGGCGCTGATGTGAACAAGGCAGATAATAATGGATATACATCCCTGCATGCAGCGTCAAAGGGAGGTCAACTCGATTTAGTGAAATATCTGATAAGTCATGTCGCTGATGTAAACAAGGGAGATAATGATGGATGTACATCCTTGCAGGAAGCATCACAGAAAGGTTTGCTCGATATAGTGGAATATCTGCTAAGTCATGGCGCTGATGTGAACAAGGCAGATAATAATGGATATACATCCCTGCATGCAGCGTCAAAGGGAGGTCATCTCGATATAGTGAAATATCTGATAAGTCATGGCGCTGATGTGAACAAGGCCGATAATAATGGATGTACATCCCTGCATGTAGCGTCAAAGGGAGGTCATCTCGATATAGTGAAATACCTGCTAAGTCATGGCGCTGATGTGAACAAGAAAGATAATAATGGATGTACATCCTTGCAGGAAGCATCACAGAAAGGTTTGCTCGATATAGTGGAATATCTGCTAAGTCATGGCGCTGATGTGAACAAGGCAGATAATAATGGATATACATCCCTGCATGCAGCGTCAAAGGGGGGTCATCTCGATATAGTGAAATATCTGATAAGTCATGGCGCTGATGTGAACAAGGGAGATAATAATGGATATACATCCCTGCATGTAGCATCACGGGAACGTCATCTCGATATAGTGAAATATCTGATAAGTGAAGGCGCTGATGTGAACAAGGGAAATGATGATGGATGGTCAGCCCTGCATGTATCATCAAAAGACTATTTTGTTCTAGATAAAATGAAATATCTGAAAAGTCACCGCGCAGGTGTAAACAAGGGAGATAATGATGGATGTACATCGCTGCATGCAGCATCAGAGAGAGGTAATGTCAATATCGTGGAATATCTGATAAATCACGGCGCAGATGTAAACAAGGGAGATAATGATGGATGGTCAGCCCTGCATGTATCATCAAAAGACTATTTTGGTCTAGATAAAATGAAATATCTGATAAGTCACGGCGCAGATGTAAACAAGGGAGATAATGATGGATGTACATCGCTGCATGCAGCATCAGAGAGAGGTCATGTCAATATCATGGAATATCTGATAAATCACGGCGCAGATGTAAACAAGGGAGATAATGATGGATGTACATCGCTGCATGCAGCATCAGAGAGAGGTCATGTGAATATCGTGGAATATCTGATAAATCAAGGCGCTGATGTAAACAAGGGAGATAATAGTGGACGGACAGCCCTGCATGCAGCATCAGAGGAAAGTCATGCCAATACAGTGAAATATCTGATAAGTCAAGACGCTGATGTGAACAAGGCAGATGGTAATGGAAGGACAGCCCTTCATGAAGCATCACAGGGAGGTCATCTCGATATAGTGAAATACCTGCTAAGTCACGGCGCAGATGTAAACAAGGGAGATAATGATGGATGTACATCGCTGCATGCAGCATCAGAGAGAGGTCATGTCAATATCGTGGAATATCTGATAAATCAAGGCGCTGATGTAAACAAGGGGGATAATGATGGGTGGACATCCCTCCAATTAGCATCACGGGAAGATCATCTTGATATAGTCAAATATCTGATAAGTCAAGGCGCTGATGTGAACAAGGCAGATGGTCTTGGATGTACACCCCTGCATGAAGCATCACAGGGAGATCATCTCGATATAGTAAAGTACCTGCTAAGTCATGGAGCTGATGTGAACAAGGGAGATAATAATGGATGTACAACCCTGCATGCAGTGTCAAAGGGAGATCATCTCAATATAGTGGAGTATCTGATAAGTCATGGCGCTGATGTGAACAAGGGAGATAATGATGGATGTACATCCTTGCAGGAAGCATCACAGAAAGGTTTGCTCGATATAGTGGAATATCTGCTAAGTCATGGCGCTGATGTGAAAAAGGCAGATAATAATGGATATACATCCCTGCATGCAGCGTCAAAGGGAGGTCAACTCGATTTAGTGCAGTATCTGATAAGTCAAGGCGCTGATGTGAACAAGGCAGATGGTAATGGAAGGACAGCCCTGCATGAAGCATCACAGGGAGGTCATCTCGATATAGTGAAATACCTGCTAAGTCATGGCGCTGATGTGAACAAGGGAGATAATAATGGATATACATCCCTGCATGTAGCATCACGGGAACGTCATCTCGATATAGTGAACTATCTGATAAGTCACGGCGCAGATGTAAACAAGGGAGATAATGATGGATGTACATCCCTGCATGCAGCGTCAAAGGGAGGTCAACTCGATTTAGTGCAGTATCTGATAAGTCAAGGCGCTGATGTGAACAAGGGAGATAGTAATGGATGTACATCCCTGCATGCAGCATCAGAGGAAGGTCATTTCAATATAGTGGAATATCTGATAAGTCATGGCGCTGATGTGAACAAGGGAGATAATAACGGATGTACATCCCTGCATGTAGTGTCACAGAAAGGTTTGCTCGATATAGTGGAATATCTTATAAGTCAAGGCGCTGATGTGAACAAGGGAATGGATAATGGACGGACAGCCCTTCACCTTGCATCACAAAATGGTTACGTCGATGTCGTGAAATGCCTACTGAGCAAAGGCAAAGGAACATCCCTGCGTCAACTTAATGTAGAAGAAGGGAGTGTTACAAAGAAGGTATGTATAGATGCGATCATAATAATCATGCATGTATGCTTTATTATATCAGTATACAAATTGTTCTCTTAACACGTTAAACGGATTCGTGAGTATTGGTTATTCCTGTAAATGTAGTTGTGATGCTTTCGCTTGGATTGTAATCCATGTGAGAGTAAACTTAGTCAGGACATCTGAATAAGAATGACTTCATATTTATTTTCAATGATTGATACCAGTATGTCTATTTTGTTTAATGCGATGAGAACATGTGTATAATGTATAGAATGAGACGTCCAACTATTACCTATATAAATGCCAGTGTTTTGTAGGAATCGGAACATGGAACGTGCGGACACTGCTTCAACCAGGAAGCCTGGATATATTGTTGCATCAGTTAAAAGGATTTAACTGGGAAATCATGGGTATTGCAGAAACTCACTGGACAGACATGGGTGACTTCATTCACGATGGCCACAGAATTCTCTGCTCAGGCAAAGATGACATTCATAGGGAAGGAGTAGCACTGATCCTAAACAAATCAGCCCAACATGCGCTTCTTGGCTACAACCCGATCTCACCAAGAATGATCTCAGCAAGGTTTGAAGTACAGACGGGATCACTGACTGTAATACAGGTCTACGCTCCAAACACAGCCAATAGTGAAGAGGAAATAGAGGATTTCTACAACCAGCTGCAAAGAACAATTGAGAAAACTCCAAGAAACGATATTCTCATAGTAATGGGCGACCTAAATGCCAAGGTAGGATCTGACTTTGAGCAATGGAATCAGGTTATAGGTCGATACGGACTTGGGGAAGCCAATGCAAGGGGAGAAAAGCTTCTCAATTTCTGTGCAGCAAATGACCTGATCATCACCAATACACTATACAAACAAAGCAAAGGAAGCCGACAGTGGACATGGGAGTCTCCAGATCAAAAGACACATAATAAAATTGATTTTATTATGATCAACAAGAAATGGAAAAACTCTATTGGCAACTCGAGAAGCTTTCCCAGTGCTGATGTTGGATCAGACCACCAGCTGGTAATAACCAACCTACGACTCAAACTCAAAGCAAAACCAAGACCACAGTATCTGAAGAGATATGATGTTTTCAGACTCAAGGACCCTAAAACAAGATCAAATTATGAAATCAACATAGGGGGGAGGTTTGGCCCTCTATTGGATCAAGAAGACACAGACGTTGAGAGCCTATGGGAAGGAGTCAAAACAGCCTTCAATGAAGCATCGCAGGAAGTACTTGGATATAAAAAGGTAAAACAGCAAGAACCCTGGATTAGCGAGGAGGTCCTCCAGCTGAGCGATGAGCGAAAGAAAGCCAAACAAGAAAAGCAAAGAGACTCGAACAAGAGAGCACGGTACAACTTCCTGAATAGGGAAATACGAAGGAAAACGAAAGGCTGCCGGGACAAATGGTTACAAGACTTGTGTAAAAGAGTGGAATCCTCCCATCAGGCCACCAAGTCCAAGGAAGTTTACTCTACAATTAAACAAATTACCAAGAAATCTACCATCAGAATGCAGGCAGTAAAAAACAAAGATGGAGAAATTCTCACCGAGACAACCGACGTCAAAGACAGATGGAAAGAAAGTTTTGAAGAACTATACACCAAGGAGAACCCCAAAAACGAAGAAGCCACAAACATACCGCAGATGGCCAGCCTGGATCCAGTTCCAGATATTCTGCGAGAAGAGGTAGAATGGGCAGTACGAAAACTCACAGATGGAAAAGCACCAGGCTTCGACTGCATCACAGGAGAGGAACTGAAAGCTGCTGGGGCACCAGGCATTGACATGCTTCACACCTTATGTAATAAAATATGGCAAGAAGAAACATTTCCAGCTGACTGGGGAAAGGCCGTAATAACCCCAATATTCAAGAAAAAAGACAAACTTACCTGCGGAAATTACCGAGGTATCAGCTTACTCAGCCATACAGGGAAAATTTTTAGCATGATTCTCCAACAACGGCTCAAGAAGAAAACCGAAGAGGTGCTGCCTGAAGCACAAGCTGGATTCCGTCCAGGACGATCTACAATGGACCAATTATTCACCCTGAGACAAATGATAGAAAAGCGTCTTGAAAGAAACCAGAGTCTTTTCTGCTGCTACATCGATTTTGAAAAGGCCTTCGACTCAGTCTGGCAGGAAGGTCTGTGGAAAGCGATGAAGTTCTTTGGATTTTCTTCAAAATACATACACCTACTTCAAGCGCTCTACAATCAGTCCAACAGCGCAGTTAGAGTAAATGGAGAACTGACAGATTGGTTTAAAACCACAGTTGGCGTACGTCAAGGTTGCGTCCTGTCCCCCCAACTATTTAACATTCTACTGGAAGTTGTGATGTTGTATGCTATACACGACACTACGATTGGCATACACGTACAGGGACAACTGATCAACAACTTACGCTTCGCTGATGACATTGTCCTAATAGCAGACAGCGAAAGGGACCTCCAAACACTAGTCAACCAAGTGCACGAGAGCAGCACAAACTTTGGACTGAAAATTAACATCGCTAAAACAGAAATACAAGTAATAAGCAAACAGCCTCAAATACTAAATATAAACATTGATGGAGATCAACTTAAACAAGTCGAAAAGTTTACCTACCTGGGAGGAGCAATAAGCCAGACAGGATCATGCACCGAAGAGATACAACATCGCATTGGGAAGGCACTAGGAGCATTCCAGTCGCTCAACAAAATCTGGACATCTAAAGACATAAGATGCACAACAAAGGTAGAACTCTACAAAGTCCTGGTATTATCAATTCTACTCTATGGTGCAGAGACATGGACGCTGAAAAAGGTGGACGAAAATAGACTCCACACCTTCGAGATGACATGCCTCAGACGGATCATGGGTGTGACCAGACTTGACAGGCTAAGAAACACACACATTCGAACACAACTAAACATGGAAGAAACTATCATCGAAAGGGTTGCCACAAAGAGACTAAGATATTTTGGACATATCAATAGAATGAGCCCAAATAGATACCCCCACATCCTACTCAATAGTAACATTCATGGTAAACGCCCAAGGGGAAGACCAGCAAAAAGATGGATCGATTGCATCAAGGCAGACTGCAACAACAGGCACCTTGACTCCCTGATAGAGGCCAAAAGACTGACCAAAGACCGGAAGGCGTGGCAAGCCATCGTGAAGCAGAAGCCATCACACATCCCAGCGATGGTGTGGACAGCTTAAGTCAAGTCAAGTTTTGTATATGTGTGAGATGTCAGCAAAATAGTGCTAATTATTTTGGCAACGATATTAATATTCACACAATCAAAAGAATAATTAATATTTCTTTTTAATTTATTCCCTTTCGGCGATTTTAAATTTGTTTACAAAGGTATCAACTTCCCTCAACCAACAAGACAGCTTTGGCCTCACTGCTCTCCACTATGCGACACAACAGGGACACACAGCGACAGTTGAGGCGTTAATACATCACGGCTCTGATACAAACATAACATCAGGTGAAGGACAAACGTGTCTGCATATTGCCATCAGAAACTGCGACAAGAACACCCGACAAAGAAAAAGAATCGCTCGGATCCCAGAGGTAAGTAGGTGATCAGATTTGATCATACTAATCCAGACCCATAGTGGGGAGGGGGAGGGGGTGGGGTGCGTTTGGTGCGTACGATCCCCTAAAATTCAGGTCAACATTTTATCGGTATCGACCATCTTAACAAGTGGTCTCAGGTGGGTAATGATCGGTCTTGTTGAAGGCCCCCCTCCCGTTTACACAACTAAAACATTGGTCTCGGTCTCTGTCCCGTATTGGTAAATAACGCACCCCTATGAAAATCCTGGCTACAGGATTGTAATCATGCTTTGAACAGCCAATGAAGTAAAGTGTTTATACCTAGCGGAGGACTAAAAGTAGCCGTTCTAACGAAGCCTATACATGCAATAGAGTATGAGGGTGCAAGACAATTAGTTTACATCACTTTGTTTGTTGATTTTGAACACCCATGCTTGATTGGCATATAATATCGTCATATTACATATGTTTGAACAAGGTATATATTATATCTCACTGCACATAATGTCCATTTTAGACACCTGAAGGTATCTACAAGCATACCTTATCTCCGGACCAAGCTTTGGTCTTCTACCTCTTGGAGCATGGCGCTAGACCTGATATCCCAGACAAAGAAGGCAACCTTCCTATCCAGTATACCAAAGATGAAACCGTCAGACACATGATTCAATCGAGGTAGAGCATTATATAAAGACAGAGGCCCGTATTCTGGAGTCATGTTTAGTTAAACTTGGTTTAAGCTAAACCTGATGTATAACTAAACTCGCCTTAAACCTAAACTTCAGTCTAAGGCAGGTTTAACGCAATTTCAGTTTCTGAAGTCAGGTTTAGTTGAACCTGAGTCTAAATATAAGACTAAGGTTTAAGTCAATGACGTATGTGCTGAACGATCAAACATAGATGCAAACGTGTCGCCTGATCATAACTTATGTTTGAAATGTGTTCATCATAGGTGGTTTTTGGGGTATTTATCATCTCTGTATTTTATTTGATCAATTAAAAATGTTTTCATGAAAAAAAAAATTTGATTTGTGTTTTAGAGAGGGTAATATGGCATCTGTGAACATCAACATCTTGAATGAAGACTCGATATGCCACAGTCACTGCGCTTTTACACTGGGTGTATGACGCAGGGGGTCATACTGCGCGCTAATCTGGGAAACGTCATGGACTGGCTAACATCAAAGACTGTAGAATTACAAAACAGATCACTGGCGGTCGCGCAGCGATGTCCCTTCAAACAGAATGAAGATTTAAAATCGAGCTTAAGCCAGAATTTAGTAACCATAGGGAATTTATTATATCACTGTATTTGTGTCATTTTTATTAATAAAAAAACATTTTAAAATTATAGTCGATAGCTTTTTTGGAACAGATGTCCCCTTCTTTCGTAAGAATTTTAAAGAAAATAAGGATCAAACTGTAGATACTCGGCATATTCAGGCTAGCATGAAGATTGAACAACAGCTTAGTGTCGACTTTAGTAACCTTTAGGGCTATATCTTTATGTAGAATTAATATTATCCTCATGATAAGAAAAATATTTAAAAATTATAGTCGATAGCGATTTTACAATTGAAATCAAATCTGTGAGAAACATATTTTTTTGATTTAAAGATTTTTACCGTGTGGAGAAAATTGGCAATGGCTACTCGCGTATTATAATGTTAATGCGCGCTCAGTCCGCGCACTGTCTTTATTTAATTCTTTATAATCAGTGGCGTAGCTAGGGGGGGGGGGGGGCACGTGCCCCCCGCCCCAATCGTTTGGCAAAACAAAACAAAAAAATCACCACCCTACATTAAGCCAAATGTGTCTATATCATTCATTATTATCATGTTTTATTAAATCGTCGTGCATTCCACGAAGTGACACATCCGACCGCGGCAGTGCGTAACTACATTTTGAATAAAACGCATTTAAAGATTTCTCTTTACTTCAAACAGCTAATTCGGCGTGACAACTTTCGATAATTATAATGTATAGTACACGTCACGAAAAGGGAGAATCTACTCATTCTCGTCGTGTATAATAATCATCTAAGATACGTACGATAATAACACAGTGAGGATATAAACGCGTGTGTCACTTCGTGAAATCTTTAAGCGCACACAGTGAAGATTTCACGAAGTGACACATACCATTCGCGCCACACATTATTTTGCGCGCGTAACAAATTTCACGAAGTGACACATACCATTCGCGCCACGATATAACGCGCGCGTGTGTCACTTCGTGAAATCTTTAAGCGCACACAGTGAAAATTTCACGAAGTGACACATACCATTCGCGCCACACATTATTTTGCGCGCATAACAAATTTCACGAAGTGACACATACCATTCGCGCCACGTTATAACGCGCGCATGTGTCACTTCGTGGAATTTATTGTTGGCATTATCGGGGTTCGTGTAAAACGGATTATCTTAATTATTTCACTAATTAAGCAAAATTACATTCTGAAATCTTGGCAAATGAAAGACTATGGTTTATAGATATAAAATATGAATAAAACTCAAAATCGACTTTGGACGCGATTTTGGTGCGATGTGTCACTTCGTGAAATGCACGACGAAATGTGTGATGATAATGATGTTATCAATGATAATAAAGAAGAACGTAACAGTCGTTCCCTAGTACTAGCAATAGCGCACCTTCAGTTTGAAGAATCCTTCCAAGTGGGAGGCCGCAGGCATTCATAGCGCCTTATGCGAATTGTCAGTCCCGGGCGCGAGGATCGACGCTCACCGCATTTCAGAAGTATAGAGCGCGTATAGGCCTAACAAACTGCCTAGCGCATGGTAAATCGTCCACCATACCAGGGGCCTCTGCAGGATCCTGCAGCTGCCTCCAACAGCCAATCAGCATGGATCATTACAGATGTTGCCACGGTAGCCCATTTCGTAGACCTGTTGCAATTGTTGTAAGTCTCCAATTATTGTAACTACCATGGCAACATCTGTAATGATCCATGCTGATTGGCTGTTGACCAAATAGTTATAATAAT
Source organism: Echinarachnius parma (assembly GCA_037951105.1). Taxonomy (NCBI): domain Eukaryota; kingdom Metazoa; phylum Echinodermata; class Echinoidea; order Clypeasteroida; family Echinarachniidae; genus Echinarachnius; species Echinarachnius parma. The sequence goes on along the minus strand of JBAMJV010001520.1, from coordinate 6,548 downwards.
TGGACACTTACAACAATTGCAAGTGTTTTATGAAATGGGCTACCGCTTTTATAGATAATTTTGACCGTTTGACGCCTTCATGCATGCTATTAAGGCGCATAGCTGCACTACGTAGTCAAAAATGTCTAGGCAAAGACAAACTTCCTTGACTAATTTGTTCAAGCCAAATGCACCCGTTCCATTAATTCATGATGCATATCTAGGCCTACTATTGATGATCATGATTGTAAGAGCACCAGTCATCTTCTCCAGAGTCGACATCTGCATCAGTTGAGCATAGGCCTACTGAACCTAACCCAATGGACCCGTGTCATGGGTCTAGTCACGCAGTACTTGAAAAATGGGCGACAACAGGCAGGGGACGGAGGAGGGGGGGGGGGGGGGGGACATGCCCCTCCCCATACATTTGAAAATGGAGGTGATTGTCCCTCCCACTTTTTAAAATGCATACATTATGTATGTTTTATTCTATAGCTTGAACTACGAATCATATAATATTTGTGTCTCGGGTATGCAACAAATCGCACAATCTAAAGCCAAAAATTTGCAAAAGCTCCCTACAGTGGGAGGGGGACACCCCCTCCCATACCCTCACCTGCTTGGTCGCTTCGCTCCCTCGCAATGCCCCCCCCCCCCACTTTAGAGAAACTTTTGCCCCCTTTGATCCTTCTACATCAAGCGCATCATTTACAGATCCACATAACCAGACTGTGTGTCAAACAATCCCCACTTTTTTCGAAGTTCAATCTTTTACAAATCTTACAAAATGCATATTAACAATAAGGACAATGATGACCATACATCTAAAGTGATATTTTAAACACCAATTTCAAAAATTCCCTCCCCCCCCTCGGGCACTTCGCGCCCTCGGGCTTGGTCGCTCCGCTCCTTCGCAGTTGTGCCCCCCCAATCCGCTAACCCTCGCTACGCCACTGTTTATAATTGTACGCGTACCCAAGTGCGCGAAACAAATTTCTATTTTAATGCTCTAGGGCAGCGTTTCTCAACCTTTTTTTAACCCGAGGCCCACTTTGGCTCCTACAAATTTTTGGAGGCCCACCTTACAAGAACATAATTATTTGGAAAAATGAAAAAATGACAATAAAATAACAATATTTGTCAGTTGCAATGCAAACAAACTTTCTACATACCTTCAATGGGACACTTGAGGTTGCTTATGGGAAATAAGAAAATCAAGTCGTAGTTTGATGGGGGACATGTTCACACGCAAAGTGGCATTCTGAGCCAGTGGCGTAATGAGCAAAAACTTTTTTTTTTTGGGGGGGGGGGGGGGGGGGAGTGCTAAACCAAATCCGCATCACCACCGCATATTGCGAAGGAGCAAAGCGACTGAGCGGGGGGAGGGGGAGGGTGTGGAGGGGGTGTCCCCCCTCCCACGGTAGGGAGCTTTTGCATTTTTGGACTTGAAACTGTGCAATCTGGTGCATACCTATAGATAGGATATGCTTACTTGGCAACATGTACTATAATGTAGGTAAACGCGTCAAATATGCACCCCCAAAAATATTCGCAAAGTGACATTATACAGTTCAAACAGTGCATCAAAAGCCACACTATTTATGATACAACAACATGAACATTGTATTCTAGACGTAGACAAGACCGATTCTCGAGGGAGCGAAACAATTACCGAGAGGGGGAAGGGTGATGGGAAGGTGTGATCGTAGGTTGGTGTCCGCCCGTGCACGGTAAGGGGGATTTTGCAATATTTAACTTGAAATCATCCTATCTGGTGCATACTTGGGAAGGAAATTCGACTTGACATGAAGCAAAATCTTATTGCACATCGAATAAAATCAGCCAGGACGTGGACTAGCTACCACAGAATTTTTAAAATTTCATTTTGGCCGACCTCGCGGCCCACCTGAGAGAGCTTCGCGGCCCACCAGTGGGCCGCGGCCCACCGGTTGAGAAACGCTGCTCTAGGGTCATCTATTCATAAGTTCTCTGCAACTTTCCTGATGATCCTTCCACTTCATAATTCTTATCTTCCCTCTCTCTCTTTTTGTATATATATTTTTTAAATTTGTTTGTTTGTTATCCAACTTACTTTGTACTTATTATTGCGATGATTTATGTAAATTGTACTTGTGTATATATTGTATTTGCATGTTTTTATGAATGTGGTTAATAAAATTCAATTCAATTCAATTCAATTTAAAAATTTCACGCGCGATATGCAAATTTGGGGTCGTCAAACTTGATCACGTCTTCTTGAAGTTATTTTTAGTCAGGCGAAGTAAACATTGTTATTGTGACGTCATAATGAAAAGCCTGCGTATCAAAGTGCGTGTTAATGTTGTACATCGCGCTCTGCCCATTCACTTTGTACAGGATAATTGTACAGTGGTCGGTCTTTCCATTAAGCGTCTTTGCTAACATGGAATTCTGGGATACGTTTTCATCGCGCGATTGCCATGTAAGGCCAAACTGTGACCATATTTGGAATCCTCTTTACCCAGCATTCCATGTTAGCCAGTCCATCGAAGTTTCCCAAACCGGCCGCGTATATTTTTTTTACACCACTGTTGAGCCATTTTCGCTCAAAGCGCGCTGGTAAGCCAAGACTAGACCCTGCTGTATGCGACTAGCGCCTGCTGTGTGCGATACAATTTTTTTCGATACATTTTCTCAATAAAAGCGTAGTTTCACACACCATGGTGACTGTGAGTGCATTGTATCTACGCCTAGATGAATATTCCTAGTCTCATCGTCGTGCTCGTAATCCACATCGAGATCGGCCACTAATTAATGGTCACCCTCGCCCTTGGACTTGTCTTCGCTAGATGGATATCGCACAGTCGCAGTCTGATGCATATAAAGTATATGGCATACAAGCAGGCTCTAGTTTTGGCTTACCAGCGCGTTTTGGGTCCGTTTTGGGCGAGCATGGCTCAACAGTGGTGTAAAAAAAATATACGCTAACCGGCCATGTTTGCTGCGTGTTAAGGCTATGGGAAAATTAGCGCGCAGTGCGTAGATTCTCTTCTAGTTACTACTTCTATGGTATGGCGTGTGTCACGCGTTCTTCTCTCGCGCGGTGTCTATAGACAATCATTATTGAGCGCAATACGCAATGCCAGAGCGTATAACAATGCGCTTTGCGTGCGCAATACCGCCATCATCACGCAGCAAATAACATACTTTAAACACGTATCTTGCGCATCACAGCTAAATCGCGCAAATTATTAATTACAGACGCGCTTGCTATGTTTTTGTGTATTATCAAAGACGCTTAATGGAAAGACCGACCACTGTACAATTATCCTGTACAAAGTGAATGGGCAGAGCGTGATGTACAAAATTAACACGCACTTTGATACGCAGGCTTTTCATTATGACGTCACAATAACAATGTTTACTTCGCCTGACTAAAAATAACTTCAAGAAGACGTGATAAATTTTGACGACCCCAAATTTGCATATCGCGCGTGAAATTTGTTTTGCGCACTTGGGTACGCGTACAATTCAGGGGGGTCCAGGGGGGTGTCACTGCTGCCAGAGTGCAGCGATTTTTGCTCACCGGAAGAGCCCACAACTGGTTGCATTATGGGCTACTTGGGAACTACAGTTAACCAATCACAGTGTAGTTCAAACGCGTCGTCACGGGATCGAGGTCAATAAAACAAGTTCATATGCATACGTCACAATGGCTCCCATTGTTCTCATAAGCGTGATGAAATCTAGGACAGTGCGCAGGAAAATAGGCGCGATAGTCTACGCACTGCATAGGCATGATGATTGGTCCAGTATTTCTAGGTCACTACGCGATGACGTAGAGAAGTGGGCTACGGGAGCTTCAAAAATCGGTTCACTCCGCCATGTTGCCCATGTACAAAGTCTATGGGACACGTGACTTGCGCGCGTTAAGTGAGCCTTCTAGTTATAAACGGGTTGGTTTGTTTATTCATACTTCTATGGGGGGGTCATACCAAAGACGCTTAATGGAAAGACCGACCACTGTGCAATTATCGTGTACAAAGTGAATGGGCAGAGCGCGATGTACAAAATTAACACGCACTTTGATACGCAGGCTTTTCATTATGACGTCACAATAACAATGTTTACTTCGCCTGACTAAAAATAATTCAAGATGACGTGATAAAGTTTGACGACCCCAAATTTGCATATCGCGCGTGAAATTTGCTTTGCGCACAATTTGCGCGTGCAGTTATAAAGAATTAAATAAAGACAGTGCGCGGACTGAGCGCGCATTAACATTATAATACGCGAGTAGCCATTGCCATTTTTCTCTACACGGTAAAAATCTTTAAATTAAAAAAATATGTTTCTCACAGCTTTGATTTCAATTGTAAAATCGCTATCGACTATAATTTTTAAATATTTTTCTTATCATGAGGAAAATATTAATTCTACATAAAGACATAGCCCTAAAGGTTACTTAGGTCAACACTTTAAGCTGTTGCTCAATCTTCATGCTAGCCTGATTTGCCGAGTATTTGTAAGTACAGTTTGATCCTTATTTTCTTTAAAATTCTTACGAACGAAGGGGACATCTGTTCCAAAAAAGCAATCGACTATAATTTTAAAATGTTTTTTTATTAATAAAAATGATACAAATACAGTGATATAATACATTCCATATGTATACTTAAGGTCTGGCCTTAAGCTCGATTTGAATCTTCATTCTGTTTGAAGGAACATCGCTGCGCGACCGCCAGTGAGCTGTCTTGTAATTCTACAGTCTTTGGTCATACCAAAGACTGTATAATTACAAGACAGATCACTGGCGGTCGCGCAGCGATGTCCCTTCAAACAGAATGAAGATTCAAATCGAGCTAAAGAGAAAGTTGGGTACACCCAGAGGTTCGGGTACAGTACTGAATCTTGTTTATTTTAATTAATTAAAAAACATTTAAAAATTATTGTCCATGAGCTTTTTTGGAACAGATGTTCCCTTTGTTAGTATTAATTTAAACAAAAGTAAGGATCAGAACGTACTTACTTAAACTCGGCAAATTCAGGCTAGTATGACGATTGAACATCAGCTTATCTCCAAGTTGAGTACACCTGGGGGACACAATGTTTTTCTAATTCAATATTGTCTTTGTATATGTAAATATATTTAAAAATTATTGTCGATGAGCTTTTAGAGATTTTCACTCACATTTTTGAAATAAAGAATTGTTAAATTCACAGATCTCGAACGTGCACAATAAACAGACAATGGCATATTTGGATATTTGCATATTATCACACACACTGTCTGGAATATACACACCGACAAACCAATCGACTTTGTTCTTCCCAACATGATACTGCTTTGTGGAATAATTGACCAATGATAACTGCGTATGTGTGCGCATTATAAAATCGGTGCGCTTAGTCAGCTGATTTATTTCCGAAAATAGTGTTGTTGCTAGGCTAAAAAAAGCCGAGTCATTCACATTAAGCCAGCAGCAACAACAACAACTGCAACAAAAATATGTGGGGAACCTCCTGTCAAAGACGCTTAATGGAAAGACCGACCAAACGGGTTGGTTTGTTTATTCATACTTCTATGGACCGACCACTGGACAATTTTCTTGTAGAAAGTGAATGGGCAGCGCGCGATGTCCTCAGTTAATGCGCGCAATTACAGTCCTGACGTCACAATGCAAATTGCACAGGGGGTTCCCCACATATTTATTGTTGCAGTTGTTGTTGTTGCTGCTGGCTTAATATGTGAATGACTCGGCTATTTTTAGCCTAGCAACAACACTATTTTCGGAAATAAATCAGCTGACTAAGCGCACCGATTTTATAATGCGCACACATACGCAGTTATCATTGGTCAATTATTCCACAAAGCAGTATCATGTTGGGAAGAACAAAGTCGATTGGTTCGTCAGTGCGCATTGACTATAGGCAGTATGCGTGATAATATGCAAATGTGATAATGCGATTGCCGATTTATTCTGTACATTACCAGATCATTATGTTACAAAATTATACAATTCGAAGCTGTAACAGTAAACCTCAAAAAGCTATCGACTATAATTTTACAATGTTTTTCTCTTCTCAAGAACAATATTTATTTGACATAAAGACATATCCCTATAGGTTACTAAGGTCGCCACTAAAGCTCTTGGTCAATCTTCATACTAGCCTAATTTGCCGAGTTTTAGAAAGATCGGTCTAATTGGACTGTAATTGCGTCCATTAACTGAGGACATCGCGCGCTGCCCATTCAATTTGTACAAGAAAATTGTCCAGTGGTCGGTCTTTCCATTAAGCGTCTTTGGTCATACCAAAGACTGTATAATTACAAGACAGATCACTGGCGGTCGCGCAGCGATGTCCCTTCAAACAGAATGAAGATTCAAATCGAGCTTAAGCCAGACCTTAGTAACATAGGGAATTTATTATATCACTGCATTTGTGTCATTTTTATTTATAAAAAAACATTTAAAAATTATAGTCGATAGCTTTTTTGGAACAGATGTCCCCCCCCCTTCTTTCGTAAGAATTTAAAAGAAAATAAGGATTAAACTGTACTTACAAATACTCGGCAAATCAGGCTAGCA